>CAJNOL010004620.1:0-14671 GCA_905250125.1 Rotaria sordida
ATGTAGTTGGACGCATATTGATTTTTCATTCAGTTAACGATGATGGCGAAGACTGGCGTAAGAGATCGTTGGTTGTGAAAATATGTTACATTGTGAATTATCTATTTTCTGGCACACTCTTTCTTATCATAATAATTCATTTTATCGTATTGGTTGTGTGGCTCATCTGGAAACTTCTTCTTCTAATATGGACTGTCATGAAATGGCCCTTTGAACACATAACCAGTGATTACAAATCGACGACCATAGTCAGTAAAATGATGACCAATTCTACTCCAATCGGTATTACTGCAGTCAATGTTACTAAAATAACGGATGTCTTGAACGCCACGATCTATTGACTGCTTGGAATATTTTCGAATTCTAAGAACAGAAATAATAATAATCAAAAATGAACACATACTAATCGAGATTTTTGAATAGAAATCATATAAACAGAAAATATCTTGAAAAAGAATTATACACTTATCTCAAAAATAAAGACGCACCAATTTACTAATGTTCGTTGAAGAAAAGTAGTGTAACCATTTTTTGAACAACTCAGGAATGCTTGCAGCCAGGTAGTCCGAGCTCATGTAATTTATAAGAGACTTTCTCACTGTATCGAACAATATATAATTGATTGATTTTAGTTCATAGACTGGTAGTCAGCATTACCATTTTTAATTATAAGATTGATGTTTCAAGAAAATAAAATGAATTTTGAAACTTGAAGAAGGAACTAGAACACTAGTCGAAGGTCTATTAATTTCTCAAAGAAAAACAGCAATGTTACATCGATATAACACTACTATGTGCAGGTTTCTTCTGATATGAAGACGACATATAACTGCTGAAAAGGAGAGAGAGAATGTAAGGATAAGTTTAGAATTGATAACTTTAATTTGAAAATTAAGGGTGAAGAGTAGTGAAATCGAACATGGCATTATTACGATTTCATTCATGCTAAGAAGATTATTAGATAGTTTTGATCTTTGCAGATCTGTTTAGATGATTCCGAATAATCAAGCACTAGACATAGTAGACTGGTGGATGTGGGTGGATATGTGTAGATTCAATGTTGACAAATTCTCACTCACGTACACAGCCAGTACTGATACGCTCACGGAAAAAATTTTAGCACTTAGTACGATATTCCTGTATATTTATAGGAGAACCAGCGCTGAAATGTTAATACGTGGACTAGGGATATGACGTGAGTAAAAGCAAACAAAAGTAAAGAAAAAAGTTATGAACGATGATGATGACGTACTTTCTTGATAATTCTCGAATGTCTATACAACGAGATAATCTTAATACAATTTCTCTCATTTGTCTCGATTCATTGATTAAAAAGCCTTATAAAAACATTTAAGCTCAATAAAAATTTCTGTCAATCATTTTTGTTTAGCATGTCGTAATTGAAAGTTGTCATACTCTTCCATATAAGGTTGTAGGTGTGGATGGGTCAGAGGTATTCTTCATCCATATTCCCATTACAGCTACATTTTTATCTCACACACAGTCATACCCTTAATATATAATTATGTCGGTCATTTTTATAAAGCCTGCATTTTCCTTTTTTTGTTAAGTGATACTACTGACTTGATATTAAGTTCGATCTACCCGAATTCAATTCTCTTGACAACTCTTGTAGGAATTTCTGTATGGAAAGAACCGCCTATTTTGAAAGGTTGGGAACGTCTTCTGGAATGCTTGAGAGATTTTATAGAACCATATAAATCTAGACGATTCGAGGAAGAGTTTAGAGATTAAAATATAATTCACAAATACTGAGAATATAATAAAATTCTAAGCAAGCAAAATTTGTTACTTTTATCATTGTAAAAAAAAAACAATATTTAAACTATTGTTATTGCACCAGCTTTTCTATTCAAGAGCAAATCTAAAAAAAGGAACGTTAATCATCAAACGCTTCTTATTCTCTCGTTTGACTATAATGGCTGGAAAGCATAGGAAGAAAAAAATCACTATTGATGTATCACTACAAAATGATTGAAAAGCTTTTTCTTCTCTGTCTTTTCTATCCGATGATTAATTACACCAGTATTGAAAAAAAACAGTTCTACATGCGTATATTCGTTTTCTTACACATTTATTAATCATAAACTTGAAGTGACGCACACGAACATTGAGACATAGAAGAAAGTACAGCTCTTTCGCTGACGGTTGCTATAGACGAGTGAAGTTATGACGGATGCATATCATTTCATATCTCAACTAAAGAAAGAATCAATTGGTAATTTTTTTACTCGTATGAATTCTTATCTTTGATGAAATATCTATTTTTATCTAGAGGCTACAAAATCTTTTACACATCATGAGAAGCGTTTGCAAAGTACGCGCAAAGAAAAAATAACGGATATTACTAAACTCAAACCAGGCGATCACATTAGTTTTTATAGAAGTGATTTTTACTATTCACATCACGGCATCGTACGTGAAGCTAGTGTCAATTATCTTCGTGTTATACATTATTTTAATACAGCAGCAAATGTTTGGCATTCATTGATCAAAGGTTCATTATATCTTGCTGAAGTTATTGAAAGTGAATGGAAATTAACAATGAATAGTGATAGTGAAGAAATTTATTTACATCATTATGATAATATAAAATATTTTTCAAATGAAGAAACTCTTGAACGAGCTATTTCCGATATTGGAAAACGTGGCTATTCATTATTCAGTAATAATTGTGAACATTGGGCACGATGGTGTCGAACAGGTGATTCCTATTCTAAACAAGTTATCAAATGTCGTGATTTTGTTAAAGAAAAAGCGGCTACACTTTTAATTGTTGATCCTACTGCACTACTTGTTAAAGATATAGCTGTTGTCGGTACTCAAAGTCTTGGAACATTTCTCAGTGCCATTGGATCAGGTTTAGTTCTTACGAGTGTTGAATGTATTTCAGCATTCATCGATATTAAACGAAAACAAAATAAACAACGACAAGGTGGCTTGAGTGAGATGGCTTTCAAAAAATATGTCGTACTTCGACTCACATCAGCATCGACTACTGTAGGTGATCATTTTTATTGTTGAAAAAAAAAATTCGCAAAAAATATTTATACTTGTTAAGGTCATCGGAGGAACCGCAGGCACTATTGTTGGAACTATTCTTATTCCTGTTCCCATTCTCGGCTCAGTTATCGGTGGTGTAATCGGTACTGTAACTGGAAAAGTTATTGGTGGCCTATCGGGTATTGCTGTGTCGAAAGCTGTTGCAGTATACGAGAAACAGAAGCGAGCAAGTATAGATAAGATGAAAACTGTTCCACAACTGATAGCTAAATTATCATTCGATGAGGAACTTCGTCAAGGTTTAAGAGCACTAACACTCGAATCTGAACAAGAAGCACAAATAGAAACTGTTGTTAGGGAAGCGACAATATCTAACTCATCAAAATCATCATCAGTACTCTATCCATTTTTTGAACAACTAATACGTCAATATTCAATTTTGACATACGAAGATTGTCGAATGGCTACTCGACTTTCGGAGAATGTATTTTTGAATTCAAATGTTTCAGAACAGTTTGTACTCAGACCAATACCTGATGAAAATTCACCTGAAGAATTTGGATCAGCAGTCGATTTACTTGTACTTCGATGGCCGATGGAAAAATCTAAACCGTGGGAGATTGGTGAAGAACAGGTGCTTGATATTTATGATTTGAATTCAATAAATGAATCAGTCGAATAGCTAATTCTGAGCATTATAACATTGGTATGATCAGTCATAGAGAAATTTTGTTGAAATAACTTCATTTTGTGACTTGAGATTGTGAGTTTAGTTCTTCTACGTAGAAAAAGTGACCAAGTTCGATGCTTCGAACTCTGTTACATACCATCAGTTCATGTTTATTTACTAATGCGACACAAAACCTTTGATTAATTGCTTAAATGAGCTCCAAGTCAATTGAGTATCATCTGTCAATAATGTGGAGAACAATGGAGTTCTTCCAATATAAACTCAATCAATCCATAATGTGTAGACGAATTCAGTTGAATATACTTAATGATTGTATGGGTGTCGAAAGGTGTGGTTAAAGAGAAAATTCACCTTCAACTTCAGATATTCAGCAGAAAAATTAAAATAAGTCTTTTTATCTTTTGCTCATTATCATGTTTAAACGAAGAAATCAGCTGAAAGGACGTTTAAAATTAAAGATTGATGTGAATCGAAGAAGAACAATGATCGTTTCCTATATTTATCTCGAATTTCATTGTAATCAGCAGTAAATTACGCAGAAGTTTTCCAGTGAGAGCAATTTTCTGATGAGGAAGCTCTTCGTCATGCCTAATTTTTTAAGAACATCAGTTGCAATTCAATCAATCAACTTTGGTTTGAGCATGAATGCTTTCATCTATCTCGACTGTTGACTGGTATAAAAGTTCTAGTGGTAACTTCATGGTTAATAAACACGAACAATCTAAAAATATCATACAAAACAAATGGAGTTTCACGTTTGAATCTGAAGAAAAACGTCTATCTTCAATACGTATGATTAAAATCCACTAAATTGATTCAAAGGTATCCATGAAAAAGATTTGATTTTAATCGATTTTCTTATTACCTAAATTTCAACTTTGTATGATACATTTATAATATGAAAGAATGGTATTTGGTTGAATTGAAAATAGTGTAATTATTTCTTATTCACTTCACTGGGAAATCTCTTCAAATGATGAAATTATATTTTCCAAATTCTTATGGACTTGTCCGTCCATTATATCTAAATTACACTCCACAACTTTTTCACATCAAATATCCAACAGATTATCACAGATGCTGGATGTGAGTATGAGGCTTCTCTTTACTCATCCACCTGTACCCCTAATGGACAATGTTTTTGTCAAGCTTCAATCCTTATAATGTGACTCCGTAGTGACGGTGATAGTGTCTTTGTTCATCATGAGGGACTATGTTGAAATGTACCTTACATGGTCTCTTAACATGTTCACAGTGTTGAGCTTCTACATGTTACATGATTGACTTCATTATCATTTTGGTTAGGTTTTTCTTTTATATACCTATACCGATTGCTTATGTTGAAAAATTCATCATTCGATCAAATGAAACAAAGATCTACACATTTGTCAGCATGGCATCGTGAAACAAACAACCATTCACTTGAAAAATCGTAATTCCATTACATTTTTTTTTCTTATGAAATTCGCTTGTGTTCTGTCGATTCATTTAAATGTCATTTTTGTAGCAACAATATCGGTAGTCAAGACGTGCATTATTTCATACTGTACTTATGGCAAGCGTTTCCGAAGGAAGCAAAAGAAGTCGTTTTCTGGACGCAAATGAAGAACCGAGTCAAATGCTACTTCCTATCTCCGGGTACGAGAAAGAAGAGTTGGTATCACTCGAAGAAGCTGTTCGACCAATCACAGCCTTACTCTATGATCTTGATACAAAAGTCTATATTGCAAAACGAAATTCACAAAAGCCAGCAGATAGTCTTACTTGTGATCAATCGGCTTCTATTAATCTTTATACAATTGAATGGGAAGAACCTCATGATAGTTTATATACACTTCTTAATCGAACACTTCGTTCTGCAGAAAGAAAGGCACTCAAACCCTGGTTTTCCTATCTAAAACTATTTCTCACCGCTTTATACAAATTAGCATCTGTAAAAGGCGTTATCTGGCGTGGTATTCGAGATGATGTTTACGATCAATATAACATCGATCAAGTATGGTGGGGTGTGAGTTCATGCACAGAAACAATGCAAGTTATGGAACGATTTGTTGGTCGTTCAGGTGTACGTACCTTGTTTACTATAGAATGTATTTCAGGCAAAGCAATTGGAGCACATTCATTTTTCAAAAATGAAAATGAAATTGTTCTTATGCCCGGTACCTATCTTCGTGTTGTAGCTAAATGGAGCCCAAGTGAAAACTTGTATATGATTCATTTACGTGAGACAAATTCATCATATCAATTTATTGTACCTCCTTTCGGCAAGGAATCTAATCAGACGAATGGTAAGAATATCCGAATATTCTCTTTTGATCAGAGTTAATGCAAAGCACTAAACTTTATAAACTGAAGATAAATTATCTATCGATTTATTCTTAAGTCATCATTAGACAGAAGACATAGCTGTACTCTATTTGAGAAATGAACAATAAGCGTTGTTATATAGGATAACTGATCTTTTAATCTAGTAAAAATATTCTTAGCTAGAGAACAAAAAAAAACCCGAGTCAGTAGATGAGATTTCAAAAGAAATCTAAACATGACTTTATTCAACACTTTGTTTCTTTTAAATGTCTAAAAACATTTTTTTTAATGAGGGCTTCATTTTCAAAGATGGCATGAAAAATACTTTTTGACTAGTGAAAAAGACAATCTAAAATATTATTCTGTATAAACCACAGGTGATTAGTTTATTTTATCGAATATTATTCCAATAAAATGTTCAGAAATCTTAGAATTCAAAATGAACAATAGAGTATATTGACACATCGATTTTGTGATATAAGTTGGTTGCAATAGATATGAATCTTTAAACTAAATCTTCGTTTTGTTATCGATCTCGTTTCAGGAGCAGATTTGATACAAGACTTAGAACATTCAGAATATCGACCACGGTCAATCAATTTTGCTGGTAGAAAACTGTCCGATGCAGATATTGAAAAGATTGTAAAAGACAAAATCATCAAAACTCATTGTACACAATTAAATCTATCAGGAAACAATCTGACATGGTATGGATGTTGGGCCATTGCTAATGCATTACGAACTAACACAGTAAGACGAACAAATCTATTTATTTGACATATATTAACTCTAATTGTTGACATTAACTAGATTCTAATTCAATTGAATCTTTCAGAGAATCAAATTTTACATGAAGGTACAAAATATCTTGCCGATGCATTATTCGAAAATACAGTAGAAATGATTAACACTTTTTGATTAATCCTACATTTGAATTTATTCATATGCTATAGGTACTTACACAACTAAATTTAGGATCGTGTCAAATAAAAGATAATGGAGTGCAATATCTAGCTGATGCATTACAACAAAATACAGTAAAAGATTGTCTTGTTAATTATCATATAGCTCTTTATTATTTAATATAGACACTAACTCAATTGAATCTCGAACAGAATGGCATTACCGACAAAGGAGCATATTATCTGGCTGATGTATTTAGAGCTAAACGAGTATAAGATATTATCTGTTTTTCTTGTTTAACAAAAAAAAAGTGATTATTTGATTCGTAGAAACTTACTAAACTTCATCTTGGAGCGAATGAAATTACCGAGAGAGGAATGAAACATCTTGCTGATGCATTAAGAATAAATCGAGTAAGACTATTTATTACTTTTAACAATATATTAATATTGTTTATCTGATGCAGACACTAACTGAATTAAATTTCAAACAGAATGAAATAGGAGACGAAGGATTAAAATATTTAGCCGATGCCTTAAAAACTAATCGAGTAGGAAAATTTATCTTTTGTTTCAATTGTAGAACATTAGTTTCAACAATAGGCACTCATTCAATTAGATCTTACATCGAATAAAATAACAGAAAAAGGAGTACAATATTTGGCTGATGCATTGCGAAGCAACAAGGCAAGATAGACGATATTGTTATATGATTTATAGAGATGAATTGTTTCTTCTTCTAATCTAGACTCTCATGCAATTAGATCTTGGTTCGAATAAAATAATAGAGAAAGGAGGACTATATTTAGCTGATGCTTTACGAAATAATAGAGTATGAGAAAATGATTGATTATTTATTTCATACTAACGCTTCGTTTCTCAACTCAGACACTCATTCGTCTCGATCTTAATAGTAATCAAATCGCTGACAAAGGATTAAAACAAATTGCTGATGGATTAAGAAATAATACAGTGAGAGATATTATATTCTCATCTTCATTTTTGTTCTTTGATCTTTGACGAAAGACCTTAACACAACTCGATCTTGCATACAATAGAATTACAGATATTGGAATACAACATCTCACTGATACATTAACAACTAAGAGAGTAAGCAAAATTATATTTTATAGATCTTATTCACTTTTAAATCATTAGATACAAAGACTTACTCGACTAGGTCTTGGAGGAAATGAAATTACAGATAATGGAATACAATATTTGAGTGAAGCATTATTAATTAATCGGGTTAGAAATATTTCATTCTTTGTTCATTGTCTTCAGATTTTTTTCTCTCGAATTATTTTATATAGAAACTAATTCAACTAGATCTTGAATCGAATAGAATTTCAGAGAAGGGTGCTCAACGTTTGGCTGACGCTTTAAGAGTTAACAAAGTAAATATATATACGTTATCAGGAAATATCTCAGATTGATAGGAAAATATTTCTAACAGACATTAATACAATTAAATCTTGGATCAAATAAAATTGCAAATAAAGGAGTGCAACATATAGCAACTATATTACGAACCAACAAAGTATCAAAAATAATTCTAGTACATCTATTTCATATTCCCACGAATTATTTAATTTAGACCATTACTCGATTAGATCTTAGTGGTAATCAAATTACAGAGAACGGTATACAACAGTTAGCTGATGCGTTACATAATAATATGGTGAGAGATATTATTTTTGTATGTTTCTTATAGTTCGATGTTTATTATTTGACTTAGAATCTCATTGAACTTAATCTTTGGTGCAATCCGATTATGGACGAAGGAGTTCAACATCTGGCTAATGCATTGACAAATAATCGGGTAAAAAAGGTGATGTGTGTTTATCTCGTTATTTTCTTGCGTTTCTTTTGAATATAGACAATTACTAAACTAGGTCTCGAGCGAAGCGAAATTACAGAACAAGGTACAAAACATCTAACTTGTGCATTATACAATAATACAGTAAGATTATTGTGTTCTTTGTTTCATATTCTATTAATCATACGTAATAGAGCTTAACTCAACTCAGTCTCTGGGGCAATCAAGTAGGAAATAAAGGTGCACAATATTTAGCTGAGATGTTATTCGTTAACAAAGTATAAGATATTGCCTTTTTAATCTAATTGATTACTTATTTATTATTTGGCATAGACACTCACTCAGTTAGATCTTGGAAAGAATGAAATTACGCATGATGGAGCACAGAACCTAGCTGAGGCTTTACGAAGTAATAGGGTACGGGAAATTATCTCTTAAGTCAATTCGCTACTTATTTGTTAATTATTATAGACACTCATTCGTCTAGAACTTGAATGGAATCAAATCAAACAAGAAGGAGTGCAATATTTGGCTGATGCCTTACAAGTTAACCAGGTAACATATATATATATCAGATCTTATTCATTTTTCGCTTTTTGTAATAGACACTTATTCGTCTGAACGTATCAAACAATCAAATTACAGAAGAAGGACAACAGCGACTCATTGATGCATTACAAAATAATATGGTGAGAAACATTGTATCTTCATATATTCCGCTCTAATTCTATTCTTTGAACATAGACACTCGATCTCTTACTATAATAGCATGTGAATCAGTTAATATATATTGTTTCTTTTTGTAACCATACAAATATAATTGGTTTAGTTCTTGAAAGAAGGGTGGGTGTGGATTTTCTCTTCATTCGCACTACAAAAAGTAAATCATCATATCATTTTCTTTCTTCCTATATTTAACTAGAGTGAATTACGACGAATGAGATAAAGTTATGAAGTAATTTTGTTGAGATACTGAATGACAAATTGAAAATCTTGTTCGCGATACAAAATACACGACATTTTTCTGTTCCAATAGAATGTTTGAGAAGAAGTTCACTGTCTCGCATCCGATTTTCATCAACTTTCGAACAGAATAGACAACAATTATTCGCTTGTTTTGTATTAAAACTAATAAAAATGAACTTCGATCACGATAAGTTTATTTAGTGCGAAAAAACAAATGTTATTGTTGTTGTCTTACGTAATTTCAACAGTCAGAATGAAAAGAAAAAAATAAGTATATAGCAGCGAGTAGTTTCAATCTACCGATCTCTGGGTTATGAGCCCAGCACGCTTCTACTGCGCCACGCTGCTGACTGATGATAATTTTCTTTATTAATTTAATCCAATAATTATTCAATAAAAAACATGTACCAGGTATCAAATATTCTTTTCTTTTTAAAATAGAAATGACGGTGTAGTGATTTTAATTGCAAAATTGTGTCACATTATATTTAGGCACGAAATCAATATTAAATCATTTAATTCTAGACGAAAAAATTCAAGCAAATATATGACATCTTAGAGATGTTGATCACTTGCTGATATTTACTTGCAATGTCTAAGACAATCAGGATGGATGTGGATCTTCTCTACATACATAGTTCTCCAAATCTTCACCTGGTTGTTGTAATTAACCTATGTTGAAATCGACAATTTGAAGGAAGTTACTGTACCATATTGTAGAATACTGGAAAAAACAGAAAGGCTTAATAACTATATAGTTAATGATATGAAAAAATATATAATTATTTATAAACTTTGTCTCGAAAAGGATGAAAATAGAAAGAGACGGTAAGGCCAAGCAGTACTCAAGTTCTTCCGTCTAGATATACCACAAATAGATCAATATCATTCTCTGTGATAAAAAAAAAGTCTTTTATTATATTGCTTGATTTTGATTATCTTTCCATCACTATATTCTTTCTTTTTCAAACAAGTGATTACCCTTCGTACTTCACCCAAATGACACATATACTTTTAGTTAAAGAAGTTCTGCATTAATGTTAATTGTAACTGTTTAAGTGTTCAGATAGTGAAAATAGTAGTAGATTTCGCGAGTATCAGGCGCATGGCTATCAATATATTTTGTTATTTTTCATTTCCGATAAAGCATTCTAGTCATGTAAAAACAACAGCTTAATGAATACAGCAAAAAAAAAATTATTTTGCATGTTGCTTGAATTTCCAAAATAATCTCACGTAGTAATTACGATAATAAAAATGAAATGTGAGTTGTGCAACAAAAATACTCTCTGCTATACACACGAGACATGTGCAACTGTTTATGTTAATTTTGTTTTTAGTATGGATATATGAAATATGAATGATTGTCTTCGTTCTTGTCTAACCACCTAAATGATGCAAAAGAGAGAAAGTGAGTTTGAAGTTAAGAACGTGATAGAAATGTGTCATTTCATTTTTGATTACTTACTAGAACAACCTGCTGCAGGTACTTGGATCATAAATTTTTGTATTCTATGATTTGCCTGATCAGTTATGTAAATATTACCGTATCTATCAAATTTCAGATCTCTTGGACCGCGTAATTGAGTAGCAGCTACACCTGATGATCCCGTACAACCAATAACACAGACACCACCAGCCGCATAATTCGTTGTCCAACGCATGATTCTTGCATTGCCATAATCAGCCACATAGATATACCTATTAATAAAGTATGTCGCTTTTAAAAGTTAGATTACACTTTTTGAGTATTTTTTTACTAAATCATAAATCATGAGTACATTTTAAAAAGCAAAGAGATGTATTTTAATATGAATTGTAACTTAACATACCCATTATTATCGACGATTATCGATATAGAACGAGACAGTTGATATGCACTTGAGCCTGCTGTTCCATTACCAGCTACTATAGTTCCGTTTAATGACCCGGGAAAATATTTCATTACGCGAAAATTCTGATCATCAGCTACATACAATGTTCCATTTGGGTCTACAAAATTTCCAAATGGACCCGACAACTGATTGAGTCCTGGACCAGCAGGCCCACCTCCTGCTACAACGACACCAATGGATGAAAAAGGAATAAACTTAACAATTTGATTGTTATCCGAATCAGTAACATATATGTTATTATTGACATCAATATGTAAATCTCGCATTTGACCAAGAGGATTTATTGATGAATTGGAAGCTAATGTAATGCCCGATGTGGAACCATTAACAAATTTTTGAATTCGATAATTATCACTATCAGCAACAATAATATCACCATATTGATCAATAGCAACACCTTTAGGTCCTCTCAATTGGTTAGATTCATTCCCAGCCGTTCCATTGCCAGCGATAATAATTCCAGTACTTGAATTAGGAGGAAATTTGAGTATGCGATAATTATCTCGATCACAAACGAACAGATTATCACTATTGTCAATAAATATACTCACTGGACTACTAAGAGATCGTAAATCAGACCCTACGCTTCCATTACTATTGCCACCCATTGTTATTCCAGTGTCATTCCATGTTGCACATGTTGGAATTGTCAATGCATAAATGCCAACAGGAGAGACTGAAAATGAAATAATAATTCTTCATTTTAAATGTTTCATAAAACAAAAACAAAAAAAAGCCACACACAAGTTATTGTTGTCTGAGTAGTTGTTGTGGTGGTCGAAGTAGTAGTTGTCTGAGTAGTCGTAGTTTGGCTTGTAGTTGATGTAGTCGAAGTTACAGTTGTAGTTGTCGTTGTAGTTGCTAAAAAAACAATTTAAAGGATTTATATTAAATAATGCTTTCAATGTAATTCTAACGAAATCAAAATATGAAGATGTTTGTTATTTTCATCATGATCCATCACAAGGTTAAGGAATTATCATCTCTAAATGATTGTTATACTGTCTCATGAGACTGAAAAACAAATTTTTGGTTTTCGATATGCTTCTCAATGTGTGAAATTTCATCAAATGGTTTAAACAAAAAATGTAGACGAAATTGATGACGGAAAATACAGTATAAGACTTGTTTTATTTCGATTTTATGATCGCAATCATATGAAAAATTCTGTCAGAGTACTCAAAAGACTGAAAATGCTGTCTGAACGACGTGGTCGATTGAATGATAAGAATTTTGATTGAAAAAAACTTAGATTTTGAGAGTTGAAGAGATGTTACGACTCTTGCTCCCACAAAAGACACTGTTTTTCAAAGATATATATATATTGCAAGAACTATCTGAAAAATACAGAAAACAGTTCTACATATTATTTTATTATTGAACTCAATCAGATTTGATATAAATCATCCTTCAAAAGTTGTTTTTTTCTATTAGCAGATATTTATCATCATGAGTGTTGAATGACTATTCGTGTAGGTCATGTTGAAACTGTAAATGAACGATATTTTCAAAATTAGGATTCAAATTTGTTGTGTAACATGTTCACAAACTCCTTTATCAATACAAGCACTGACTGAATCAGATTTTCACACATTTCTTAGTATTTCAACTATAAACCTGTTTCGCTTTAATCTTTGAACCTTATTCTTTTTTGAAAAGCTGTACTGTCAAATATTCTATAAAATTATATCGAATTGTTTTCTGTCATTTTGCCCATCAATTTTGATTGATTTGAGCTATCAAATGAAAAGAACTTCAGCATTTTTTAGCTATTGATTTAAGAGGTGGTACATCAGTCTTTGAGACTCCGATCGATTTTTCTTTGATTATATCTTATCGCAAACTTAGCTATTGAACATTTGAAATGCGTAACTCGTGAAAAACTTCCTACTATAGATGCAGCAGTAAAAGTTTATCCGACATTCTCTTCTTAAATTTAGCTAACGACAATAACATATGTTGGTTGCTTTTCCTAATTGCATTGTGAAAAGTTGGATTTTTCTGCATTCGATTAAATTCTAATGAAGTATGAACTAGACGATAAGAAAGAATAAACTTCAAAATACTAGAAAATGTCTTGAATTGTATTCAATTGCTTTGAAATTTTTTTTTTGAATACTCTCAAGAGTAAACAAGCGAAATGACTCAGAGAGTTCGTCTATTTCTTTGTTTAATTTTTGCTCGTACACTTTCTATACAGATCAGTTTTAATGAGTTCTGTTGAGAATTTTAGGGCACATTTTTTGATATCTGTTATGGATGAAATACTGAGAGGCTGATCATCTATGTACTCTTTATTCATTCTGTTTCAAACACTTGTTGGCAAATAACAATGCATTCGATACTACTCTTCTACAATGCTAACATTTCAAATAGCATTGACGTATAGGAAATTAATTTGCATGGTTAGATTGTATCCGTCAGATTTACCATGGTTCTGATTGTTGGACTTAGAGACATCTAAATCAGATGCAAATTCATGCAGTTTTACAACATCCTTGAAAAAAAGAAACTGCCACTACCGCGCTGCCATAGACATCTCTGCTTCTTCCATCGCCTCTCTAGAATCTTTCAGAAGGAGCAATAACTACGTAGGTGAAGTTAGCGCAAGATTCATCTAGAGACATCTTCCAAACGTTTCAATAGCCTGTTCCAAGTACAATTTGACGAGCTCTATTCAATGGTATGACCAGATTTTCTGTAGCTCAAATTACGATTTTCGAAACCATAGATGGTAGTGTAAAAAAATCTGAAAATTATATTTTGGGATTTATAAAATCCGATCATACCACTGGATAGAGCTCATCTAGTTGTACTTGGAACAAGTATTGGAACGTTTGGAAGATGTTCCTAGAGGAATCATGGCTGGATTTACTTGAATCTTGTGCTCACTTCGCCTACGTGCAATAACTATTCTTCGCCTATGAACCTACTTGACGTTGATGTTGTAGACGTAGTTTTAGAAGTAGTTGTGGTTGTTGTCGTAGAAGTTGTTGTTGTTGTTGTCGTAGTTGTTGTCGTTGTCGTAGTAGTTATTGTTGTTGTGGTAGTACTAGTCGTTTGTGTC
>CAJNOL010004621.1:0-14666 GCA_905250125.1 Rotaria sordida
CAATGTGCCGACCGTTATCCTACACCGATCTGTGTCTGTCCTCTCGGCCGTATGGGCAGTCATTGCCTGGCATCATTCAATCCTTGTAGCAACATCAAATGTGAACATGGAGGAACATGCCTGCCATTAGATGAACGACAGTCCTCGAAGTGGTTTGCCTGCTCCTGTCAAGATGGTTATTATGGATCGCGTTGTGAACATGCTAATGCGAGAATTGATATTCAATTCTCAGAATCTTTCTTTCCCAACAATGCTCCAATATCGGCTACTGTTTTGATTCATTTCCTCGAACTACAAAATGACTCACCTGGTATTTTGCTGGTTCAAAACCGTCTACTGCTCAAGAAAGTGCAGTTACACAAAACACATCGTATTTTTAACAACAATCAAGCATATCTACCGCTTTTTATTCTCCTTCAAGTCTTTTTTGAGCCGGACAACTTCGGTTATTACATCGCTGCAATTATCAAAAGTCAAATAACAAATATCACCACGACAATTTATGAGTCCAATCGATGCCCACATGTCAATGAACTGCTTTTCAATGGAACGATTCGTGAATATCCGCCGATAAAAAAAGTCAAATATTATAGTCGGGCTTGTAAAGTGAACGAAAGCATAAGGTGGTTCCATGATGATGCGTATCTTTGTTTCTGTTACAAAGATCGCCTACCGGACTGTCTCTTCTTTCAACAAGAATCAACACAGTGTACAATGAATTACTGTAAAAACAATGGCCGATGTGTACAAAATAATTTTAAAGGAGTATGGGACTTTGGCTGTGTGTGCAGCGGATGTACCTACGGGCCACTGTGTCAACTGACAACATCACAGTACTCACTCTCGTTAGACGTTATGCTGGGTCAAGACATTCTGGAGAATGTGTCACTGTCCGCTCAGCCCTTCCTAATCAAACTGGTGCTGGGAGTCCTTGTTCTGATGCTCTCACTGGGAATGATGTCGAACGTTCTTTCGTTCATTATATTCAAACAACCGAAAGTTCGGGAAGTTGGTTGTGGTATATATCTTTTTTGTCTACCTCTTGTTAGTCAATTAGGATTGTCAATACTTGCAAGTCGATTCTTATATCTGTTCGGAACACAGGTATACAATGTCGAGAACCATTCGGCTGCCCGCTGGAGTTGTATCTGCCTGGAATATCTTCTCAGTGTATGTCCTATATTATTTGACTGGTTAACGACTTGTATCGCGGTCGAACGCTGTATCAGCATCATCAAAAGCGCTTCTTTCAAAAAGTCCGCCAGTGTCTGGTGGGCAAAGCGTGTCATTCTTCTTCTCACGATTGTCATCATAGTGAGCACATGGCACGAGCTGTTTGTTCATCAATTGATCGAAGATCCGCGAGCGACCACTCAACACACGTGGTGTGTTGTTACATTTCCGTGGTCGTGGCTCGAATATTATCGATTGACGGTGAATTTGATCAATCTGATCATTCCATCATTCATTAATTTGATGGCCACGGCAATTCTATTACACAAATCAACGCGAATGAAACAGAAATTCGCTAAAAGAAAAAAGAGCACAATGGACTACTTCATAATATTCAAAAAACAGCTTCCTTTGTATGCCAGCCCGCTCGCACTAGTAGCTCTCAGCCTCATGCGACTAATATTCTCGTTCACGTTGGTCTGCATCATCTATCCGTGGCAAAAGTATGTATATCTCGCGGCCTATTTCATTTCATTTACTCCGTTGATGGGTACCTTTCCAATTTTTGTTTTACCGGCCAAGATTTATAGAACTGAATTCAACGAGTTTCTTCAGCGAATACGTAGAAAACTAACGGTGACAAAAACATAATGCTTGTCGTGCCTACACGGATTTTCTTCTTGATAATCCTGAGTTTATATCTATTATTTTTATGTGTCAGTCGTTCCGTCGTTAAAAAAAGGCAATTTTGAGTGGGTGTGTGGATGTGTGGGTGTGGGTGTGGGTCAGTGTGGGGTGTGGGTATGTGGATTCTTTTCTCTTCCACATCCATACCCACACACATCCACACTCACCCACACCCTCTTAGTCAACTTTATCTTATCTTTGTTGGTATTCTTGTATTGTTGTTTTTATTTTAATACAGAGTGCGAGGAAAGAACACACGTGTGTTTTCGTTCTTATGTAACAATAATAATGCATTTAAAAGAGTGGTTTCTTTAACTAACAATAAGACTGACGTTTAGTTTAAAGTATTACGAAATTTTCGAGTACAATGTATTATTCTGTTTATTTGCATATACAGATAGACAATTAAACGAGTAAAGTAAACATTTGACTGAGTTTGTCCTGCGCCTATAAAAACACGTCTTGCCAACAAACATTTCGATAGTTAATCTATGTTTTGCTCTGGTTTTGTTCAAAAGTAAGAACAGAATAGATTCCTTTTAAGTACTTTAAAGATATATATGCTTCTATTGTGATTCCTAATTGGATATGTTATTAAAGTTTAAGATTGTTTCATTCACTAAAAATGAACTATCATACACACTCAAAGAAAATATTTGGAAAAAAATAAGTAGTATTTTCTTCTCAAGAGAAACCATTTTAATCTTGAAGCAAATATAATTGTTTTATTAACAACTGTTACAAAACTATGATTTATCGATTTGATATAGATAACGATATATACTTTTAGTACATTATTTTACTATTATTTCATAATTATCTACTAGCACCACTTGTATATTAGTCTCTTAAGTCGCCTAAAGACTTTGCATATGTGATGCAAGTCAAAAGAAGTAATAAATTCCAGTAGAATTAGGGATAATATTTTATCTTTATTATGCTTTAGTCTATGAAGTGTATGAAAACAGTTTGTCAAAAAACAAAAGTTTCATATTTTTTATCACGTAACATAGACAAACCCAGCATCAAACAGATATTAAACCTAAAATAAAATCTTCATTTAAGTTGATTATCAAGATTGAAAATATGTCCTTGATTTCATAAACGATATTATTAACAAATAAGTAAAATTTAATCTACTATCATTTCAATTTCAAATAAAATCTACCATATTGTCGATTAAATGCATAATCCTTAAATAAATTTTCAGAATCGATCATTTTGTATTATTGAATTTTGATTAGAATACGTATCAATTTGCATATATTCTGGCAAATTCAATCGTTATTCCTTTAAAAAAATATGAGAAAAAGGTTATTAATGTGAAGAAATATTCTTAAAATGTACCAATATGAACGAACTGCATCAATAATAAACGAAGATGAAAGAGAGTTAAGCTATGTACGAAAGTATATGAGAAAGTTCATTGAAAGTAGGACGATAACGGATAGCTAAATGCTCAATAGAAGAAAATTGTTTGTTAATAGTAATTGACATGACGATATCTAAATTCTTTCATACTCACATATTTCCATATCTAAATATTTTAATGAAAACAAGTGAACAATAATCTGATAAATATTACCAAGATCTTCAAAACAATAATCGAGACAAATTGTCAATTAAAAGAGCCAAGATAAAGATTTTAAATAGAAGTAGCATAAATTTTAGTGTGAAGATTTGGTTCAGAACGACGAAAAACCAATGGTGAACAATGTAAGTGAAGTTCGCACCAGATTCGAGTTTTCGCCGTCCGGCTTCGTTCGTGTACTTGAGTTAGGTACAGAATTTTACGGCGAATCCAATGGTGTAAAGATCAAGAGGGGATCATCGAGCAAAAACTGATACTTGACCTCGAAATACTAAATTTTTCAGAATTTTTTGAAAAGTATTTGCTGTCCGGATTCATTATTTTACTTGAGTTGGGTCTAAAAATGGTAGAGTTGGATTCAGCTCGAAATTATGCATCGAATGATATCAATTTAGTATGAGGTCATCGGGCAAAAAATTTTTTATATGGGTGAGGGTTGCCATGACGGGGTGTGCCTGGAGGAGGTGAAAAATTTTTGCCCAATGGCCCCATACTACAGGGTCGGTAAAAATGTTTTTCCGGGGGAGGGGGGGAGATAATACTATAATTTCAAACAGAGTCAGTAATGAATTTTATACCAAATTAAAGCGCGTCGAAAATGGAATTTTTTAAAACTAAATTCTAAGAGTTATCAAAACCTTTTGATGTTGAACTTAAGAAATTTTATGCATTTTTGACATAGAAAACTAAGGCGTCAGTGATCTAAGAATGGATTTTAGTGTTTTCTTTCGATATTTTAACATGGTTCGATAGAGCTCGTTGAGCTCTACAAAACTGTATATATTAAAAAATTTGTAAGGCAGTTTTCTGAGATAAAAAAAATTAACAACCACTTGGAAAATGCTAAAAAATGTTAAAAAACTCGTTTTTTCAAAAAAAATAGCTTTTTTCCTTATTTTCACTAAAAGAGACATTTCGAAATGTAATCACTAGACGCAGTTTTTCGCGCTGTATCTGGTGGTTACATTTCGAAATGTCTCTATTAGTGAAAATAAGGAAAAAAGCTATTTTTTTGAAAAAACGGGTATTTATCTTTAAAATGACAAAAACGAGTTTTTTAACATTTTTTAGCATTTTCCAAGTGGTTTTTAATTCTTTTTATCTCAGAAAACTGCCTTACAAATTTTTTAATATATACAGTTTTGTAGAGCTCGACGAGCTCTATTGAACTATGTAAAAATATCAAAAGAAAATACTAAAATCCATTTTTAAATCACTCACGCCTTAGTTTTCTATGCCAAAAATGCATAAAATTTCTTAAGTTCGACATCAAAAGGTTTTGATTAATAAATTGTTAATCACAATAGTTGAATACTGATGAAGACAGAAATTGAATTTTGATTAAAAAAACTGAAGAATTGATAAGCAAATTTTGAAAATACTTTATAAATATTATAACCATCCTTTTAATCAAAAAATTCGTAGAAGATTTCATAGGAGATTTTCAACAGAAATAAGATAAAGTTCGATTAAATTAGAAAATTTATTTTACTCTTTACTATTTCTTTTCAAATGATTCTACTATAAAAAAATTTATCGTCTACTATGAATTCAAGTCAGTTCGACAACGAATTTTCAATGCATGAAGATTTGTCAAATCTCTTATAAGATAAAATATGTTTGTTCGATGTTAGACTTCGATAGTAAGAACTTCATAGTGAATATCTAGAGGCGAACATACAAAATTTCAGTCTTATCTTTAATATAATTTCTTCTTATTACAAAAAAGTATAATCTTTATTTTACAAACGATTTTATTTGACAAAAAAAAAATAACAATAAAATAAAATCATTTCCATTGTATATAAAATCTATCGTGTTGACGATATATTGTATAGTTGTTGAGTAAGTTTTTTGAATTGATCATTTGATACAATTTCTCTACTTTATTATAATTTGCATCATCACAAAAAACACATATAGTCATAGGATGATAAATATTATTACGTTTAATATTCCATAAGAGATATTTTATGACTGATTTAAGATCACGATCTCGCACAAGTTCTAATCCAAAGAATTCTATACGAGAAAAATGTTTGAAAATAAAATCTATTTGATCTGATTCAGTTACATTTCTAAGTGTTATTTTTGTAATTTTATTAATTTTTAAAAATGCATTGAAGATAATTTTATCTAGAACATTTAAATCCATTTGTTGACATAATGGTGAATTTGATAATCTTATTGAATTCAAATTTCTTAAAGCATCTAAAATTGTAATCAACATACTAACAGTTATTTGATCACATTCAATATTCAAATAAGTAATTTCTATCATATTAAATATAGAATTAATTTTCTTAATCAATGGTTCATCATTTTCGGTGAGAAAATTACCAGTAACATCAAGTTCAACTGCTGGAAAATAATGATTTGACAAATTATCAATATTATTTTTCGAATCTTGTTTAACATATGAATATTCTTGAATATCGATCGAAGTTTCTCTAAAAAAAAAAGTGGTGACAATAAAAATTCCTTTCAATAGAAAAATCACAGATCTAGCGGTTTTTTTTCCTATCATTTGATACATACTGATATGGACGTATTGAATAAATAAGTTCATCATCTTCAATTAAAAGTTTAAAAATCCATTTTCGATCAATCCAAAATGATGAAATAAAACGATTGATTAATAAATGACAAGAAGTTATTTGAAAATCATCATCAATAATATCACTATAACGAAAGATAAATTTGGTTAATGATGTTATATTTTGTGAAATTAATTGTTCCCATCGATCAGCATCTAAATAAATTTTATCTGTACTATAAATTTTAACATTTAATAATTCTAATTGAGAACAATGTTTCAATAGAAAATTTTCAAATTCATCGAACGTTATATTACGTAAAGTAACTGCTAAATGTGTTAAGTTATTTAATTTATTTATTAATTTGAATTTGATATTATCATCTGATTCGATTATATTGAAACAATGTAAATGAGAAAGTCGAGATGTATGTAAAAGTATATTAGTAAGTTGATTGAAAGTACATCGATGATAAATAAGCAAATATTCAATAGAAGAATATTGATCTTGAACAGCAATTGGTATAGTGATAGATAATAGTGGATGTCGTGGTACAGCTATTCGAAAATATTTCAAAGATAAATGAAAAATCATTTGATAGATATGACCAATATCATAAGAACAATTCTTAAGACAAATACTTAATGAAGAGAGATTAGGTAAAGATTTCAAATAAAAAAGAAGAATCAATAATTTATATGTTGAGATTGAATTAAGAATAATTGATTCAAGTCGAACAAATAATGTATCAATAATGAACAAATTCATGAAATCATTGAGACTTGATTGAGAATCAAAATCAATTGAAATAATATAATGTTTGTTTGATCGAATAAATTGTTTATAATGAGAATCAAGTTTTGTTTTAGAAGATATTTCGATTTTCATAGGCAATGATGAACTAATTAGAAGATTTTCTAAACGAATATTCAGATTTGAAAATGCTTTATAAACATCATAACCATCAAGATAATCAGATATTTCATAGAATATTTCATTCGAAAGATTCTCAATACAACTAATTGTCCTAAGAGAAAAAAAAGTTTGATTGAATTAAAAAATTTTTTGTCTTACTTTTTCTTTTTAAAAGTTTCTAAAAATAAAAAAAAAAGACAATAATCGATTAGATAATCTATTTTAACTTACGTGACTGACGAAAATTTCCTTGTCGTTTAATTTGCTTCATGTTTTTTACAAGAAAATATAACAGTGCTAACACTATATATAGATGATATGCTTGGGGGTGCGGGTGTGGGTGTGGGTGTGGGGTGGTGGGTGTGGATGTGGGTGTGGGTGTGATTGATACTCTTGTTATCACCTACACCCACACCCACACCCACACCCACACCCACACCCACACCCACACCCTCGATCCAGTTTAATTAAATAGGTTAATTTTTGGTTAATAGTCGAACTTTATTTAAAATTTTTTCATACAGATAATGTAAGCAAATATTTCTATTAAGTATAATTATTTATCCCATTAAAGAAATTTTATCTATTATCAAGTTAGAAAAATGAGTGTGATGGGTTCCATACCTAATTTTTACTTCACACCAAAGAGAACAATGAGAAGAAAAGAAAACAAAATTTATGAACGATACAACATCGATGCAAATACATCAACTTTTCAGAACTAATTTGTTTAAATGCTAAAATTCAAGTTCTAAAACCAAAACACGCAACTAAAGCCTTTTTGATATCGAATCTAAAAAATCAGTGTATCTATATTTGGAAATTCGAAATATTGTCATTGTTAATTGTTAAACTAACTAATTCTGAAAATGTGATGTATGTCCATCGATGTTGTTATTTTCATTCTGTACGTGACTTTGTACGTCATTCACCAGCCAAACTATCTTGAAATATTACAATTTTCATGAACAAGTGCAGTGAAAAACAGTGATGATGATGATTAATTGAAGAAAAATGTATTGTCCTTTGTTGAAAGATTAAACATATTTAAAAGTGTCTTTATTTTTTTGAAAAATGTGATTTTTTTGCTACCAAGTTATTAAAAAATGATTGTTGCCAAATTTTTATCCCGCAACTCCTGAAAACAATCGACAGGCATACCCTAGTGCGGCCTAGAATTCAATTACTGTTTATCAAAAATTTCATGTGAAACTTTTAAAAAAAAACAAGGAAAGATCAATGATAGAGAAATCACACGAATAGATAACTTACTTTGTTCGTTCGTAACGTATCAACGAAATCTTCCAATCCGTTGGCCCCGATTTGATTATTATACAATTGTAAATCAGTAAGTGTCTGTATTGAAAAGTAAGCATGATTTTGAATGTTGTACATACCAAACGCAGTGTAACGTCTTTATCTATGTGATTACACACAATTGGTGGATGTTCATAAGATTTTTTAGTTGATGATGATAAAGAAATATCAGGGTTAAGCATATTTTCTGAAATGATGTGAGTCCATAGAATCATCAACTAATAATCTTCTAGAATTTTCTGCAAATTATGGGCTTGGATAGAAAAGGAGACAATTTGTTCGAAATTTTAATGTGAATCATTCTTCATTAAATTCAATCTCAAACACTTAATCTCGTTCTTAAGTCCCACAGAAGTTTTCGTTAAGATATGACCCTATTTGATAATGTTATTTCTTGACGCTTGAAATAAATTCGGTAATTGTCATAATTCTATTGAAATAGAATCCAGATATAATCAGCTGGATGCCGATGCGTCATATATTAATGCATTCGACTTATAAATGTTCCAAGATGACCAGTTTTATTGATAGAAATTCATCTAATTTTATGAATGCATAGTTACATAATATTTGGAATTTTTTATTTTTTTACTGTAAAAACGATACGGCTCTCCACTTTTCTATTGACACTTTATCAAAAACGTCTCGAAAAATCTAAGTAATGGAAAACAAAAGTTTTAGTTTCAGTTCTTTGTCAGCTGAAATTGAAGTTAGTTGTTCAGAAGCTACACGATTCTGATCCTGTTAGAGCTTATTGATATTTGTAGCAACTTTACCAATTATTTCAACAATATGAAGTGATATTGTGGCAACTAAATGAGAAAGATCTTAAATAAATATTTTCATTTTTTGTAACAATGTGAAAATCGACGCTAAAAAGATCAGCAGAATAAATATCTTACTGTGTTCATTCTTAATGCATCGGCCAGATGTTGTGCCCCAATATCACTGATTTCATTAGAATACAATTGCAGCGTTTTGAGTGTCTATATGGAAAAATAAACATGAATTACAAAAGTTGCATACCAACACAATCTATAACAATTGATGGGCATTTATCCGATTACTTAGTTTACTTGGTGATAAAAAATCACCAGCAACATTAGACACATTTTCACAATTGATGTGAGTTCATAGAACTTGTTAGGTAATATATTCTTTAGTATTAATTGATCGCCTATAAAAATAGGTAATTTGCTAAGAGTTTAGACGCAACTGATTATTAGTCAAATTCAATCTCGAACATCTAAACTTCTTCTTAACACTCGAAAGATTTTCAGTTACAATCTCAAAAGTTTCTATACGAATCAATAATACACATTCGAGTTTGATATTTCTTGATGCGTAACCTAAATTGAGCGATCATCAACATACTATGTAAATTGAATTTTCCGGTAGTACTACACTAAGTAAAATATTTGCGTCGAATATTATGAGAAGACGATTATTAATGAAAATTGATTAATAAATAATCTACTTCTGCCATATTAACTTTTCAAAATGAAGATTCAAATTTTCAAACGAACTGATTATTGATTTTGATTTCGAATTCGAATAGATAACAGATCAAGAGCGTTAAATATTCAAAGTCGAATTTTATTTTTTAATGTTTTTGTCTTTATTTTGTATACCAACAATATCAGTATTGTGTGAAGGTCAAAAAACATGTCTTCAATCCAAGTAATAGATGGATTCGATATGTTTCTATCCATGGAAACATTTTTGGATAATTAGTAACATTATGTCTAACTTAATCGCAAATCACTGCAGTCGCAAAAATTCATTTCATTGACTATAATGTTCAGAAAATATGATTTCGAAACGATATTCATTATTGCTCGTATTTTTTAAAATTCTATATTCTAGTCTTTCAATGAGAAACAAGTAGAGGTACGACGTTTTCTAGTATTTGCAGTAGATCTAGCCTACACAATTCTGATTTCATGTCCAGCATTTCACAAGAGCTCTTACCGTTTTGATTTTTAAATCTTGGGTCACAATCTCCATATCCAAATCTGTTAATTTTAAATTAGTCAAATTAAGAGTTGTATTGTTCCCGTTGTCAGTAATACGTTTCTGAAGGTCTTTGTTTTCGTATTTTGGAACTTTCTCCACCTTGATGTTTCGGATTTGATTTTCGATTTTCCGTATTTCCTCCAGATTCAGACCTGATATATGATTTTTAATCCTAGTTAATGGTCTCAGTTCTATTAACTTGGATTCAGTCGTCTTTATATATTTTTCGAATGATGTTTTGGCTTCCAATCGTTTCTTCGGTTGTTTTTCCTTAGAAACAACCACCAAATTGAATAGTTGTTCAATCAAGCTCTGCTGTTCGCTCTGAAGCAAACGATTATGTTCCTCAATTGGTGTTTTCTCTTCTTTTTCGACATTCTCGATGTTTTCTAACAAAATTTTCTCTTGTTCGTTGATAATTTTACGAAAAGATGCCATGGTCTCTTTTACTTTTGATTTATTGGTCTCCTTTTCTTCTTCAATCACTGTTATCATTTTGTCCGCTCGATTTGATCGGTAGGTCAAACATAATTGAACACCCTCTAAGCCATTTTCGCACTAAAAAATGATAATGCATTGTAGTAAATGCTTCTAAAACAAATTAAGTAAAAAAAAGTTCACTTTAATACTAACCTTCTTTCCTAAAGGTTGTACGTCACCAGTCACTAAGACAACCGCGTGATCTTTGTGCTTCAATAGTTGGCAATTGTTGCAAATTTCCTTTGAGCATCCTTCGCACCAATATTTAACCGTATCATCATGATGCTCATGTTCCTGACATCTGGGCACGTCAGGCGGTTTGTTCGCAACAGGAAGTTTCTTGTAGTTTCGATATTGACCTACCTCATGAATGGTGTCCCAACACCTGGAGCAATAGCAATGTTTACCATCACTATCACACCAATGATCAGCTACGTCAGTTTTACATCGATGACACATAATTGAACTTGACTCAGTATGATCTAAAGAAAAAGATTATAGTAATGCCAATGACAAAGCGCGGGTACTGAATTAAGATTCTAAGAGTTTAAGATAATGGAAAATAAGATGAAATTATTTCCTAGTTATAATAATTGTTCCTTGTAAGATTCTTAAATTCAAATTTCTTAATATTCTAACTGACAGTTTAAGAAAGTTTGCCTAATAAGTTAGAATTGCTTTGCTTACCAAGTAGTTGTACAAGATTTTGGACAATGTTGTTAAAAGGCAGGTTGTCGATTTCGTTTTTTTGAAATTGAATTCCATCCCGTTTTGGACATTTCAACATACCGTCGTCACCAGTAGCTATGTTTTGTATGCATCGAAAACAAAAAGTATGCTTACATGGCAGTATACGTGGTTGATCAAAATGTTTTTGACAAATTGGACACGTAATCACATCTTCAACTAACGTTGTAATAGTAGATTCCATGTCAATGGATTGACAAAAATTGAAATGAATAATATAAAATCTAAGAAACGAAGATACTAAACATGTGTTTCATACTAATTATAGAGAAGCAAGCTATGCCTCTCATTCATTAAAATAGTTCTTCCAGTTAGGTTATTAATATCGAAGGAATTGATGAGAACGAAACTTTTGTTTTTGATCGAACAATCAGAATTATGAATGTGCATGAGACTTCAATGGGTATACATGTTCAATCCGATATCTAGCTAATAGAAGGGATTATTTGTACACTACTTTACATGTATGTCTTTTGAATTCTCTATTGCTTACGAACTGAATGAAATAACTTTGAAGTAACCTTATATAAATTGAAAACACTTGATAGTAATCATATTGAGTTTGTGAGAAATCTTTTTCTTGAATCCGACTGAAATTTCTGATACTTCGACTATTGTAAACAGTTTACTTCAATTTTAATCAACTTATCCACTAATCTGTCTATTCTTATGACTTGTGTTTCTTATCATACATAGTAGATCAGCAACATCTTTTTGTGTATGTTGCATGAAAAAAATCCCAGCAAAATTTTCACAATATAAAGATAAGGAACAA
The DNA here is from genome assembly GCA_905250125.1 of Rotaria sordida. NCBI lineage: Eukaryota > Metazoa > Rotifera > Eurotatoria > Philodinida > Philodinidae > Rotaria > Rotaria sordida. Next base: position 12,239 of record CAJNOL010004621.1, read on the forward strand.
AAATAAACATATCTAAGATAGACTGTAGCCATACTCAAGCATTGCTTTTCTCTTTTACTATGAGTTTGAAAAAATAAAAATCGAGTTACTCGTTGAATTTCTGCAATTCAAATGTTTACAACTTTTCTCAGCTATTTATTTTTGTTATTTTGTGTATATATCAGTGTCAGAAATTTAAAATCGAAGTAAATTTTTTTTCGAACGTAGTTAGATAGAGAGTATGAAATTCATTATAAAAGAATAATTTTAAGATTTTCATTAAAAATATACGAAATCGCGGAGTTCACTACTTTTTTTTTGGAGAAATAGGTAGATTTTGAGAATGATGCTATACTTTAATTGTTTCATCATTTTTTATTCTCGCCATTAATTCTTTCATGTGTTTTGCGTGAAACTCTACAGAAGTATATTAATATAGTTCTCTACTCAAGCAAATATGGAAACGATCGTAACGCCATCTGAATAATTCGCTTAAACCTCACGTTAAGTTTAAGTTGTTCAAAGAAAATGTGAAAACGATTTCTCAAATATTTTTTTCCTTAGTTGTGTAGTTTATTTATTTTTGGTTAACGGCTTGAACTATGTTTTAATGCAATATTTGGACAAAATTGAGTTGATGTGCTCTCATCTCTTCTTTTCACTGTTGTTGCTGTAGCTTTAACTTGTGCTCTACCAGTATTGATGCCTACTAACATACTGATATGCTTGCTTACTCAAACAGGAGTGTGAATTTTTTTTCGAGTAGAAGATTTTCATAGGCTGGGGAAGAATAACGAACTAAATAGACTATACTAGTAGTAGTTGGACGGCTGGCGAGATAAGGGAATGGGAGAAAAAAAAAGAACAAAAAATGTTGATATCAAATGGGAGCAGACGAATTAGCGAGCAGACTTCTATAACAGAAGAGAAAATAGTATTCAAAATATAAGCTTGACAAGAGAGAACTTTAAAAAAATGTGTTCCTATTCAACTCATTGGACTCTATTTGTACTGATCTTCGATTAGAAAGAGAATATATGTTAGCCAACAAGATTTTCTGCGACTATAAACGAATATAATACAGAAACTAATTATAAACGCGGGTCAGCCTTCAGTAGTTTTCGTTGAAAATTGTTATTTTTCAAAAAATAGTTTATTTTCTTAAGGTGATCTTCTGAGTGACATAGAATCACTTTTGAGTCGTAGAAACTTCTTTTCAAGCACAAGAACTTTATATTTTTCTGCTATGATTAAAGGTTCCCCCCCAACCATGTGTATGGATCAAGCGATCATGAATCTCTCAGAAAGATCCTAAGTCAAAGGTTTTTCGCAGATTCTCTATTTCATATGGGCCATACATGTGGTCAAAATAACTGTTCAGAGCTCAAAATTATTTCTGTCTATTCTATGTTACAATCATTTCTATTATTATACTCGTTGTTAGGGTTCGCTAGACAATTTTCTAAATATTTAAATTTTGGGTGTGGGTGTGGGTGTGGGTGTGGGTGTGGGTGTGGGTGTGGTTGTGGGTGTGAGTGAAATGAAGACTCACACCCACACACACACCCACACCCACCTCCACACCCACCCATACCCACCCCCACACCCACCCATACCCACCCCCACACCCACCCATACCCACACCCACACTCTTCATGATGTTTTAGCTAGAAGAGGTTTATTACCCGATAATCAGTCGGGTTTCAGAGATGGTTTTCGTCTCCAAACTCGTTTATTGTTATTTCTGAAGGATATATATAGTCTTATGGCAAATAGTGCCCCTGTGTGTACCATCTTTACTGATTTTCGTTCTGCCGTCGATCAATTATGGCATGAGGGCTGCGTGGGCAAACTAATGAGATTAGGTATTCCTCCGTCTTATTTAAGATGGATAGAAGCTTGGCTTCTTGATAGAAGGTGTTTTATTGAGATAAATAGTGATAAATCCAGGTGGTTTTCAATTGGAAAAGGGGGTCCTCAGGGTAGTGTGTTAACTCCCACTTTATTCGTTAGTTATCATTGTGATATAGGACAATTTCTTTCTCAATGTACTAGTCATTTTTTTGCTGATGATGTCGCAACTATACTTGCAGGACAATTAGGAGTACGATACACTAATCAATGTATTGATCTTGAAAAACGTATTAAATCTTTTCTTGATTCACTTGAATATTATCCTTGTTTAGCTGATCAGCCCTTAAATAGAACTAAAACTGAAGCTATGTTTAGTGCTCGTGCAATAGGATCTTCAGACTTCAACATTACATTTGATAGTGGTGATGATAAATGTATTCATTGGAAACAGAAGTACAAATATCTTGGCTATATCATCTCATCTAGACTTGGATGGGGGAAGTTACTAAAAGATACAGAATGTAAAGTCAGGAAGAGAATAGCACTTATTAAATCGTTTAAATTGTTTGGTTGTTCGTCTCCTAGTCTTCGTAAA
>CAJNOL010004623.1:0-14662 GCA_905250125.1 Rotaria sordida
TTTTTTTCGATTTTCTCTCTACGATGTGTTTCTGACACTATTATACATTTCGAAAAAGCTACAGATCCTCAAATAGACTCTATTTTGCTTTTACTTCAACAAACACGTATATTGTTTGTTAGTACAACATACTCAGCATAGTGAATCCGACATTTTGATCTCGCCCCATCTCATCATAAAGACTATCGGGTTTAGGTGTGGAGAAGGAATGAATTCGTTGTTCTTAGAATTCTTGGCATGAAATCTGCCTAAAATAGAGATTTTCATTAGAGATGCTCTAGCAGTAGAGCAAATGTCTCGAGGAAAGCATTCATGAAAGAATTTTTTTCTAACACAAACGAGGGACATCTAAAATTTCAATTTTGATGTTCTTTGTCATTTTTTATGAAATCATACATTCATTCTGTTGTGGTCCAAGTATTTACGAATTTGACTCAATATATACAAATATGTAAATCGGAAGTATGTCATAGAAAAATCATTTATTATTATGTTTAATTAAAAGATTTTGAGAAAAACGGTTTTTATCAATTTATAGAAGATTGATCACTCCACCCATATTTATTGAAGCAATTTTATGAAATATTGAAAAGTGAGAAAGAAACAGATTTTGCACACAATGCATCATAGAATTTTATTACGTATACATTTCTCGTTATTTTAGAAATTAAATTATGAAAAGAGTAGATATGAACGATCATCTCTTTCCAAATGGAATACGGATGCCGACTCTAACACCCCAATTCGGTCTTGAAACATAATTGTTACCCTAGAAAAAATGTTACGTAGAAAATTTAATAAACAAATTAAAAAAAAGTAACATATACCCGATGAACCAAAGCGACCTCCAACAGCTTCATCGATGCCAAACGAAGGTTTTTTATCATCGCCATTATAAATTGGAATGCCAACGCCAGCTTGGCCATTAAAATTGTAATTGTTGAGGTTATTGCTGCTGCCTTGACCATTCAATTCACACACAGACTTGAAAATAGAACAGACGTTGGTTCTATTATATAAAATTTCTATGTTCTTCCTACCTTGCCTTGCTGAGCCGCTTGCAAACCCAAATTTGCCGCACTCAGACCTGGTTGTCGCTTGTATCGAGGAGCAGCGACCACATAGGATACAGTTAACGCTAGCAGAAAGATTAGACTGTTCGAAAACATTTGTGACTGATAGTAAATACGAATTCAATCTTCTTTATGTACCACTCAAAGTAATGCCGACAAAATGCCACTAAATCATCATAACAAGTAATAGCAAAACATTAATACTAGTTTACTTCCTCAGAAAACGTACGTCAATTTTTCCCTAGTACCAATGAGTATAGATATTCTTCTTGCTTCAAACGGAAGTAAAAATATTCCGTATAAATCATGACGAAAATTTATTCCACATTTTCAAGAGAAAAGTATGCAAACTAATAATGCAAAACATTTTTGAATATTTGATGTTATAAATGGAAATATAAACAATCAAAACTAGTATTAGATCCAATTATTCATGTTTTTACTCAGCATTTATTGCTTATTCAGATGAGAGTAACATACCAAAATTTGAACAAGTAACTCAAAAATGAATCATATCAATATACAATGTCAGATCATCTGACATTGGGTGTGGGATTGGGTATGGGTTTGAGTATGGGTGTGGATGGATGTAGGTGTGGTTGAGGGTGTAATGAAAAGATATCCACACACACACACAAATCTACGCACTCATAGTTACGCACGTCCACATATCCACGCACTCATAACTATCAACACCCACATCCACACCTGAAAACCATTTGTTTTTAAACATTTTCAAATTCATCACCGATAATTAACTCTCCATTTATATTGGAAATCGAATGAGACAACTCATGATTTGTTTTCTTCCTGTAATTTTCGTAGGGTATTATCGAAAGCTATCTTATTATTTAATTAAACGATTATTGCTTTATTCTTTCATAACTATGTTTAATCCTCATTGTTTTTTCTTCAGTATTGATGAACCAGAAAAGTGTCCTGCCTATAATCATTCTTGAAACATTTGAAAGTCAGTATTAACTGTTTCTGACATAGATCAGAGTAATCGAAGAAAGAAATTTTTGTTTAAGCTGAAATATTTCACAAGTCAGTCATAGTCTTTTATCGTTTTAGAAATAGATATGCAAATATTTTGACGAATCGTGGTACAACGAGTTTTAAAATTGTCATTAGACCACCGACTAAACCGAACATTGTAGTGATCATATAAATTACATCATGTTTTTTTATATAACTATAGGTGCATTTTATTGGTTGACAAGCAGAATAATAACTCTCAAAGGTCGTAGATAAATTCCATTGTTCAACCATTAATTTATCAACAAGTTCTTGTATAGTTGAGTTTTCAAAAAAACGACTTGGTAAAGATGAGTCAAGTGTCTTTACAGCCAGGGATGTATTAGATAAAAAATATGAGCTTAACTGTTCGATACATGTTTGATTATAAAAGCATTCGAGAGTTGATTGTAACAATGATTCCATTACAAAACACCCCGAATAAATGCCCGGTATTGAAAATAATTTAGTTGTGGTATCAACTGTGTCATAGATAGCTGACTGCTCAATACATGATAATGAAACATCACATCGACAGTTTGAGTATACTTGTGGAACTGGTGCCACAAGTTGCATTCCAGGTAGTCTTGGAGAAAATGACATGCGTAAATCATAATTTGTCCAACGTGCAGAGAATAAAGCATTGGCTTGAGTTGTGTTTTGTATCATTTGTAATGATAATAGTAACTCATTTGTTATCAAAGAGATAAATTGTTCAAATATTGATTGCATTTGTAAATACAATAAGTCTGACGAGACAACTGCAGCACTTATATATTGAGTTGAATAGAATCGAGTTAAGCTGTCAGAAATAGTCTTATTTGTTAATTCACAAAATGTACTCAAAGCTTGGAAAAAGAATTTGCATGATGCCCGAAAATCACGAAAATAAAATGCATTATTTAGAGAAGACAATGAAAGAATTTGTCTCCAATTGTCGCTGACGTAAATACTAATGCATATTTGATGAAATGTATGCTTCACATGAAGAAACGCTTTATAATCGATAGATATTGTTGTACATGGACATGTTAACGTTTCGGAATAAGTGGAATATAATTCCGAGTATTTTTTGATAGTTGGTACATTAATATTGATAGTATGTGTGACCTTAACTGAAGAAATATATATGACAATAGTAATTGTTGAAAGAAGTAAGCATAAAATAAATGATCTTGTTGATATTCGTTGAACGCGAAGATCAAAAGGATTAGTTGAAGGTGGTATGGATGGAAATAAATTGAAGTTTTGATAAGAATTTGTTGCCTTTTGCCATAATCCAATAGTGAGTTGATTAGTATTATTGCCTTTAGTAAATAAATGCAAAAATTACTTAAAGATAAATTGTAAATGTAGTAGTAGTCTCATATATAGTGTATACTTATTTGGTGTTCTAGAAATTTGTCTTCAATTTCGGTCTTATTTTTTCATATCCAAGACCATTCAATGATTCATATGATACCAAGTCTTTCTCTTTGTTCTCTAATCTGTTTATCTGTCTAGAATTATTTGAAAAACTCTAAGAAATGTGCAATAATTCCATAGTAATTTGTCAAATTACTAAGGAATTATCGATGGTTTTTTATAATATTTTCACGTAGTTCTTCATTTTCAAACGAAGGAACGAAATACCACAAATTTCGAGTGTATTGCTTATGATTATCTAAGAAATAAATCAATGAGCACAGTACTACATTCACTATTGCATTTTGTATGTATTCATAAATACAAAACAACAAAATTGAAACTTACCAAATCTTCTTTTCTAGAATATCGTATCAACGAAATGAAATGCACCTATTGGCCATTTCTCGGAATCGCTTGTACGACAACGTGTCATTCTTTGAAATTTGATCCTTGTGCTTATGCTACTATGACTAAAGATATAGCGTTGTGATAATCAGCTATTCAGAAGCTCATTTAAGGATGCTTCGCTTTCCAGCACTTTTCGAGAACGACTCATCAGAAATGTTTGAAACTTTCAGGATAAGTTGATCTCGATGAGTAGAACGAAATTACCAGATGCTTTTTTCTGGAAGATATGGAGATCGCAAAGCAAAAAGAAGCCATCCTAATCTGTTCTGTTTCTCTAAGATGGTATATTCTTTAGAGCTGAAGTGTTTTTGCAGATACAAAGCACACTTGGGAGTACTAATTTTTTTTTTGTGTTTCATTTTATCTTTTTCTTTTTGATTAAAAAACAAGTCAAAAAACTGAGAGCACCCTAAAATACATATGTTTTTCTAAACCATGTGGTTTTTATAGGACCTGACAAAAAACAACAGTACAATACTTTTTCAAAGTAAAACGAAATGGACACTCAAAACACTATCCAATACTTGAAGAAAAAGTTTTAGCTCGATCAGATGTATTGTGTCTGAGAAACGGGACGATTCCGCAAGTTTTTGATTAAAAATCAGATTTCTAAAAAATCTGGACAGAAGAAAAAAATTCGCTTTTTTCCTATAGAAAATGTCACAAACTTGCGATTTTTGTAACTTCAACATTGAAAAAACTAAAATTTTTCTAGCAGGAAGTGGGACTTCTCTTGAACAATAAGCTTATTTAGATACAAATATAAATCGAGCGAATGTCAATTCTGAAATTTTACTCGAAGAAGTTATATATATTTGCTGGATTTCATTTAGAATCATGTTAAGTCCTAAATATATTTTCAATGATAGAACCTTATTGGTTCCTTTTGAAGTAATAAATAGACCATGAGCAAAAAAGAATTCCAGTCTATCTCGGCTTATCAAACTGAGTTTTTTTTTTACGGAAAAACATTTTTACAATTAACACTCAAGCTTGAAAACTTTCACATAAATAAACTTAGTTAGATAAGAATTTAACGGGAATGACAGTGGTAAGGAACATTCAAATAAACTACAAATAGTGTTTATCTGCTTACGAAAGATCTTAATTTTAGTAAATAAATCACAAAATTTTATACAAATAAGTCATATGCTGTTCGCTTACCTGGTTGTATCTTTGTTAATCTTATCCTGTTTCTTACAAGTTTAACTAGTAGTGGCACAATAAACTTCAGTATTGTTACCAAACCACCAGCCAAACCAAACAATGTAGTCACAATATAAATAATATCGTTCCTAGCTCCATAAGTATAAGTACACTGCATTGGCTGACATGCATTGTAATAGCTCTCAAACGCTGTAGACAAATTCCATTGTTCAATCATTAATCCGTCCACAAGTTCTTGGATAGTTGAATTGTCAAAAAAGCGATATGACATAGATGCATTAAGTGCTTTTACAATTAGTGAGGAATTATATGTTAAATACGTTCGCAATTCATTGATACATGTTTGATTGTAAAAGCATTGAAGAGATGACTGTAATAATGCTTCTGTTACAAAACATCCTACATATAGACCTGGTACTGAAAACAATCTAGTTTGATCAGAATATCTATAAATCGATGATTGTCGGATGCATTTTGCTGAATTATCACAACTACAACCGGAATAACTGCGAACATTTAATGATAGATTTCGCGAGTTATTGTATTTCTGTAATCCGTACTGTATACCTGCTACACTCCATAAACTGTTAGCTTGAGTTGTATCTCGTATAACTTGTAATGATAATAATAGATCTTGTGTTGTTGAAGAAATAAATTGTTTAAAAAAGTATTGGGTTTTTGATTGAAATAGTTGTGTTGATGTAATCGTGGCACTAACATACTGTGTTGAATAAAATCGAATCAAATTTTCAGAAATAGTTTTATTTATTAATTCACAAAATCCGCTCAGTGCTCGAAATGTGTTTGGACCAGTCCATCGAAAATCATCCACAGTAAGAATATCGTTTGAAGAACGACCATCAATATAATTTATCCAAGCATTGGTGACAAAAATGCTACTGCATACTTCATGAAATGTATATTTGATATGAAGAAAGTTTTCATAAGTAATAGATATTGTAGTACATGGGCATGTCAAAGTTTTTGAATGTTGAGAATATAATTTCGAATATTTTTTGAAAGTAGGACTTTTAACATTGGCAATCTTTGTGACCTGTACTAGTGAAATATATCCAAGAAGAACGGATGTTAACAGAATGAAAAGAACAATGAATAATCTTGTTGATATTCGTTCGTTCAATAGGTCAAACTCATTGGTAGAAGGTGGTACAGATTGAAACATGTTAAATTGTAGTAGTGTCTTTTTTAACTTGGTAAACAATGAAGAATTTTGTTGTCGAACATCGATGTCTTAAAAGAAAAGAGATGCATAATTTTTCATTGGTCTTTTTAAGCAAAGATGAATAAGAGAATTTTAGAAATTTGAAGGCTTAATTCACGATGAAAATTTTTCACAACATAGTAAGCGACGACAATGATAGATTGCTGAGTATTAGATTTCAAATCTGTTTTTCTTTTTCAGATAAAATTGTGAATACTTGAATGTGTAGTAATAAATACGGATGTTACATATGTTGTCGACAAACAAATCTTTTTAGTTTCGACTATTGTCAGACAGTAGATACTGAAGATACAGCCTATCTTTCATTGATTCATAGCACAATGATACTGACTTTCAAGAAGATTCAGGCTAGATATGACTGAAGAAGAATGATAAATGATGCTACATAAGTTCGACTAACTATTAAAGTTCATACGATATAGTACAGGATGTTTATAAACAATATTATTGAGAGTTACAATTAACTTTTTGAAGAACTCAGGCTGATAGTTGATGCATCTTTCGAAAAGTTCTTGATAGGCTACGATTTTAGTATGATATTCTCTATTTTCGAGATAAATATAAAATTAATTTATCCAGCATGAATTTAATCAAATAAAAGAAAACGGGAAATGCATTTCAGCATTAAGGCTTATGCGTATGTATATACACATATATAGATATTACTGAAATCTTGCGATTATTCTACAATCACCTAAGCTTACCCGTAGTTGCAATACATAATCTTTTATTTCTAGATACAATTTTAATTAGTAATCGTATAACAAGTTTTAAAATTGTCACCATACCACCAATTAAACCAAAGACTGTAGTCAGAATATAAATTATATTATGTTTTGCTGTATAACTGTAAGTACATTTTATTGGTTGACAAGCAGAATAATAACTCTCAAACTTTATGGATAAATTCCATTGTTCAACCATTAATTCATCGACAAGTTTTTGTATAGTTGAATTTTCAAAAAAGCGACTTGGTAAAGATGAGTCAAGTGCATTTACAGTCAGAGATGTATTAGATACCAAATATGAGCGTAACTCATCGATACATGTTTGATTATAAAAGCATTCGAGAGTTGATTGTAACAATGATTCCATTACAAAACATCCCGTATAAAAGCCTGCTATTGAAAATAATGTAGTTAAATCAGGATAGCTGTAAATACCTAATTGCATACTGCATTTATCAGAATAGCCACAATCACAAGTGTCATATGACAAAGGTGCTAGATATCCAAATCTAGAGCTTCCTACAAAGTATATCAACATATTCGTTTGTTTTGCCGAGAGTAAAACATTGGATTGAATTATATCTTTTACAGTTTTCAATGACAACAAGAAATGACTTATTCTTAACGTTGTAAACTCTTCAAATATTGATTGTATTTCTGATTCAAATAAGTAAGAAGACGTTACCATGCTGCTGATATATCGATTTGAATAGAATTGACTCAAACCGTCAGAAATCGTTCTGTTTGCTAAGGCACAAAATGTACTCAGAGCTTGAAATATGTTTGTACCTGTCCATCGAAAATCAGGAGGATCATATGGTTTATCGTCAAATGATAAGGATAAGTAATTTATCCAATCGTTGGTAACATAAATACTAGTACATACGTGATGAAGTGTATGTTCGACATGAAGAAACGCTTTATAATCGATGGATATCGTTGTACATGGACATATTAAAGTTTCCGAATGTGTTGAACGTAACCGTAAATATTCTTTGAAAGAAGGCTTATTAACATTTACAGTATTTGTGATTTTAACCAAGGAAATGTATACAATGATGGTAGTTGTTGAAAAAAGTAAGCATAAAATAAATAATCGTGTTGATATTCGTTGAACGCGAAGATCAAAAGGATTAGTTGAAGGTGACATGGATGGAAATAAATTGAAATTTCGATAAAAGTTTGTCGTTTTCCGCAATAATTGACGAACAAATCCCAACATATTTAAAACTTGAATAATAAGGAGAAAATGTAAATAAGAAGATCGAAACTAATTGTGTTTGATCTGGAAATGCTACACGAAAGCTTTCTGTAGATGGCATGATATAGAGTTGCAAAATACTTATTTCATGACTTCGATTGCAGTTACTAAGGGGATGACTTGAATTTTCAAAGACGATTATTCGTATAATCGATAGTGAGAGATGTCTATTCACAAAGAATTGAGGGCATGATAAATTTCGCTTTCCAGGAAATTCAAATTTGACTGCACCTCAAGTAAAGGATGATTTCAAGAAGGGTACGGTATGGGTTGGGTTGGGTCGAGTTGAGAATATAAGGGATGTGATGGGTTGGGTTGAGATGGAATGGGTTGGGTTGCATGGGCTGGGATGGGTTGGATTGGATCGGGTTGGGTTGGGATGGGTCGGGTTGGGTTTGGATGGGTTGGGTGTGGGTGTGAATGTGCGTGTGAGTGTGGATATTGTTTTCTTTTCAGTCACACCCACACCCACACCCTTTTTTCACCATAATAATAACTGATCAAGTTCTAGAAGATGAAGGTATATTCGCGCAATTTAGAGATAGTTTTGTGTTTTTTTGGGAGAAATCCCATGGAATAGGTCATTTGTGATATTCGAGGTTAACATCAAGAACTATACCGAATCAAAGGTATGTTAAAAAAGTCTTTTCCCTATAATCAATTGTTTTTGGTTATTCATGGATATATTTTATTAAAAACGTCACACGTGCTCCTGAAGGGGTCAATATTTCATGAGAAAAAATTTTCTTTAACATCTATTTTATTCGATATAGTTTTTGATGTTAACTTCGAATGTCACATTTATTTTGCCTCACAATCATGTCAAAATTACCATGTTGGGAAAAGATGTATCATCTATATCACATTGCTAATGATCTTTTATTCCAATACTCTTTTATCACTTTGGATATAGATTCAAAATTAACATGGTGTATCAAAACTTCATTCTGATCCCAACTGTTTCGAAAAAAAAATGATGAGTGTATATTTTTTCTCAAAAATCTATCTTTATAATATTATAAATAATGATATACTTCATTCATGGTGGACTATGAAACGTCAGTTAATATATAATATGCAATTATTCAAATAGCTCAGTCTTTTATTTGTTTAAGTGTTGTCGTTTAGGAAATTAGAAGAAGTAGATCTCTGAGCTGATGAAGCATTTTTCTTATAAACAATTATGCAGCAAGTTTCCATTATTGTTCTTTTAAAAGCGGGTTGTTAGTGCTCGAAAGTTGGTATTGCCTAATTTTACTATAGTAAATTGAAATGAGTTAAATCTTCCGGTTTGACGGTTTCACAGTATGGCTTTTGAAACCCATGTAGAAAATGAAAAATCTGAATTTTGATCAGTCGCTCGGTTCTTTTGTTTTATGTTCGACACTCTCTCGAGATCTATGAGACGACACTTATCATAAAATTTAAAAACTTGCTAAATGTCATATTTATGATCAAGACATTAAAAAGACTTACTGAATGTATTTTCCAGTTCTCAGATATGTTTTGACTTGCTTCCTTTGAAACATCTATCAAATGAAGAATAAAAACATTGTTGCGCAGTTTCAATGTATTTTATTATTATAACCATGACTTGTATGAGAGCAGCTGGTCAGCGTACTTATGTTTTCCTTACTGTAACAATTCTATCAAATAGTATTAGCTGAGGAGGCGACATTTTGTCTAGCAGAATTTCAACCAATCATAAATAAACTTGAAAAGATGTAGAAAAAAACTTAGGCAACAAAAGAAAGAAATTTCATAGATTAGAAATAAAAAAAATAAAAGAAAAAAAACAAGAGAATAATTGTAAAAGCTCCTGCTTTCATTCTTAGAGGGCTGCGCGAATACAAGTACAAATTGTACTCTGGAAAGAATATGACCTCTTCCCCCCCCCCTCCCCACAAACTTAGAATTTGAAGATTTGTAACGTCAGGTACTCTCATACACTCTCATGTATTCTAACGTACTGCAATACATTCTGCAGTGCTTGGGAAAAGCTTTAATTTTCAGAACACGTACTGTCATGTACTCTCATGTACTGTCATGTACGGACACCCACACCCACTCACCCCGTGTTAGAAATGTCCTATACACTGTACGTATCAAGTAGGTTATACGATGTAGCGTTTTTAGCACATGAATGCTCTCGCTCATTCTCAAAAGAGATACTTTTTTTCCTAAATCTTTCTATTATATTTTCTGTGCAGCAATTTCATCCTTTCATATAGCTATTTAATCATTCTATAGCTATTTAAATATTGAACAAGTGTTTTACGTTAGTCAATAGCTACTTAATTTTTCCATGACTATTTAAACGTTTCTTCAGCTAATTATTCTTTTGATATAACTATTTAATTCTTGAACAGCTATTTTATCTTAAAATCAATCTCTTACCTTCATCTATAGCTATTTAATTTTTCCATGGGTATTTAAACTTTTCTTCAGCTATTTATTCTTTTGATATAGCTATTTAATTCTTGCACAGCTATTTAATCTTAGAATCAATCTCTTGCCTTCATCTGTAGCTATTTAATTTTTCCATGGCTATTTAAAATTTTCTTCAGCTATTTATTCTTTTGATATAACTATTTAATTCTTCAATAGCTATTTAATTATCGAGCAGCTGTTTTATATTACTATGCAGCTATTTAATGTTTCTATGACTATTTAAAATTTTCTTCAGCTATTTAATCTTTTAGTGGTGCTATTTATTGATTGTATAGCTATTTAATCTGTAAATAGCCGCTGTATGTTTGTATACACGTACTGAATTTTTTTTTCTTTATCTAAAATGATATTCTAATCGTTAATGTTTGAGTATGTGTGTGGTATCAACGCCTGTTTGTTTAAGTTTGCATTAGGTATTTGAGGTTTTTGTCCTCATGTTTAATTTTGAAATGATAGTGTTGAAGTTTTGGATTCAGTATGTTTGCATCTGTTTTCTTCATTGTTGGTTTGACAGATTTAACGCTAAGAATACGTGACTAATATGTTCGTATATTTCTTTTTGTTGTATTGATCTAAATTTTCAATAGCATGCTGTTTATAATGTTCCTAAATGATCCAGTAGCTTGTATTTCTTTATAAAGTCAGGGAGCAGGGTTTGTTAAAAAAAAATGAAAAAATATATGCTTTTACTGTCGTTTTTTAAATATATGGGCGTGTCCAGTTGACATGATACCCCAACATTGATGTCGGTATTTAGCTTCAAGTAGTCATCAGAAAAAGATGATGTTCCTATCAGTTTTAGCTCATATATAACGCTAATTATTTGTTTCTAATAGAGATATATGTTACTAGGTACGAGACTTATTAAGTATGTCCTGATAATCATTATGTAAAATGTACTTCACATCTAATTTGTCTACATCTTCCTCTTGGTATATATTTCGTGCACGGTAGCATTTCATCCGTTCTATCGTATACTTGTGCGTCAGTCACATTATTCCCGTTCTAATTGTGACTTTTTTCTCGGCTTCGTTCATTCTCTCTTTTCTTTAGCACACTTTCATTTGTTAACAAACGCTTACTATCTTTATATTATGTCTTCTCCATAAATTGAATGGAGTTGTTCTCAATGTCAATCTGTCATGGCTGATCGTAAAAAATATTGTACCAATTGTCACTCTATGTTAAGGCCCCCCCACCACTCAAAAATCGATCTCAGCCCAGGAAAGTTTAAATGGGCTGAAACTTGGAGCATATGTTGGGGCTGAAGTGAGGAGGCTGTGATAAAATTTTCAGCTCGATACCCTAATGTTTGATAGAGATATGAAGCAAACAAGGGCCAAAAATAGCTCATTTGGCAATCCATTTTTCTTTGTCCAGGCTCTTTCAATGTATTTAATTTTTTTTTTGTTTGAAAGAGCATCTCAGGACGCAGTGCAGTACAGAGTCCTTTTTTTTAAATTCTTACTTTTTTAGCGAAAAAAGGGAATCACAAGTTCAATGACTCAAAAAACGCGCCAAAAATGGGTGTCTAATTACATATATGACTGTATATATAATAAAAAATAAAGCTTAATTAAAAAAAGGACTCTGTACTGCACTGCATCTTGACGTGCTCTTTCAAACAAAAAAAAATTAAAATATATTGAATGAGCCTGGACAGAGAAAAATGGATTGCGCGGTTCAGAAAGCCTAAACTGAGAAAAAACGAAAAACATTTTTCGTTTTTTTTAAAATAAGCATATTTTTCAAGAAGAGCTTAACAAAAATCATCGAAAACTTTGACCAAAAACGAGGTGCCGAAGAAAAACCAATATGATTTCTGAAAGAGCAGAAGACGGGCTATCTTCCGATGCATTTATCTCAATTTCGATAATTTTGACGAAAATTGATTTTTTTTGAGTGGGGGGGGGGGCCTTAACTTGGACATGTACTGGTTCAGAAAAATCTGGTTTATACACTAATTATTATCGTCATCTTGACAACTGTAGTTATTGTACACCAGAACTTGAAGAAGAAAAACAACAGAAAATGGAAGAGAAGCAACAACAGTTTGAAGCTTTGAATTACTCTTCTTAATTTACACATGCACCTCTCATTCTATGTATATTGTATAACAACGTCCTTGGTCGGTATGGAGTCGTACTAATGAATCTTGTGTACAACATACGGGAAATGACATCGAACAAATACAAGAACTGTATTCTATGTGTGAACAACTACTTACAAATTATTGTTCTCATAAGAACTATCGATATATAAACAGTACCACCACATCATATTTATCTCCTGTGAATTTGCTTGTTGTTACATTATGGCACTTGAAGCATTATCATTCTGTACGTTGTATTTCTACAGAATTAAATTTGGGCCCATCAACAGTACATTATTTATTATCAGAAGTTGTGGATATTTTACATTCTTGTATATATCCAGAATTAATTTCATTACCTGCTGATATATCCAATAGAACCACACCACATGGACCCGAAGAACATCATAAATTAATAGTTGATTCAACTTTCATCGCAATACCTCAACCTGATGATTTAGATCAACGTAAAGCATATTATGATTCAAAAAGTTCAACAAATTATGCATTTAAAGTACAAATTGCCTGCGATTTTTCTTATAAAATAGTACATGTATCTGAATGTTATCAAGGCAGCGTACATGATATTACAATTCTAAGAGAATCAGGACTATTGGAACATGTAAAAGAATCTGTACAAATCATTGGTGACAAAGGATATATCGGTGAAGAATATGTAGTCACTCCAACAAAGAAACCTCACGGACGTGAATTAACAGATGAAGAAAAAAATTTCAATCGTGATATCGATAGTGCAAGAGCGGCTATTGAGAATATTATTCAACGTCTCAAAATCTATGCTATTTTGGATAGTGTTTACAGAGGAACTATTGATGATTTTGATAAAATAACTAAAATCGTACAAGTTGTTTCTGCTTTATGTAATATGAACTTGAATAAACATCCAATTCGTAAATAAACAACATAATAAAGTATATTTTACGTAATGATTATCAGGACATACTTAATAAGTCTCGTACCTAATAACATATATCTCTATTAGAAACAAATAATTAGCGTTATATATGAGCTAAAACTGATAGGAACATCATCTTTTTCTGATGACTACTTGAAGCTAAATACCGACATCAATGTTGGGGTATCATGTCAACTGGACACGTCCTATATATTTTGATTTGCGAAATCAAGTTTCTAAACGAATGAAATAGCAAATATACATTGTTATCATGTTATTTTGCAACGTTTTCTATAAACATAATCATCATCATCATCTAAAATAAATCAAACAACTGCTCTATCTGTTGGTACATGTTTAAGTACCAAATAAGCATCAAATAATCTTCCAGAAATTCATGTACTACGTTTAATGTCACAAATTAAAATGAAACTTGGTTTACAAGAAGAACTACGTGAATGACAAAAAGTTTTGTATCAAGCAGCAGCAGCAGCAGCAATATCATATTATATTATTGATTCTGTTGCGTCAACAGATGTCGCATCATGACGCTAAATTATGTCCAAGTATATTATATATGTTTTTTTTCCTTTTCTGTCATACGTGTAGATGTTATATTGACCATCGTGAGATCATGATGATCTGCTTTATATTGCGTCATTCTAATTTTTTCTATTACGTTTTTTGTGCTTCTTTTCATATCCTATATATGATCTTATTTTTCTCTTTGTGATTATTATTGTTGATTTCTTTTCGATTATTATTATTATTGTTATTGATTTTCTTTGACTATCATCGTTTTCCTATCGTTATTGTTGATCATTATTATTTTTTCTGTTGTTATCGTTGCGCATTATTGTTATTGATCAACCTCATTTTCAACATTATATGTATATGTG
>CAJNOL010004624.1:0-14660 GCA_905250125.1 Rotaria sordida
ATTCTGTGCCAAAGCATGATAAACAATATTTCGGATAAGAAAATGTTGTCTTCGATAGTGAATTGAGAAATAGACAAAGTTCTCAAGGAAGAAACAGTTCGACTACAATCGATTTATTATAGTTTCATGAACTCTTCATTAATATGCGCCACACCGAGAAATTGATCATTCGAATGGCATTACTACTAGAGATAAAAAGATAATTTTTGTCAAATAGTAAGAGGTGGCTTATGCAATGTATGAGAATAGACAACACAATGAATACCAGATTTGAAACGATTTTTTATCATAACCCTTGTTGCATCGCCTAACCGAAGAACAGCGATGTAAGTTCGATCATGTTCAAAATGAATGGATTCCATCGACTCATTAGTCTTGTAATTGATCATACAATTGAAGACTATCACATGTGGATAAAATACTCAATGAAAATAGACTAGAATCGAAATGTGGAACACAATTTACTTCATTTGTATCTAAACCAACTTTTGACTGTATGACAGAACCGATTATTTGATTAAAATAATTCACAATATCAAGCAGCATACTTAACGAGGGAGTGGGTGTGACTGTGAGTGTATTCTTAATTAATACCCACCCACACCCACACCCTTAATGTTCAACCTGATGAAAGTTGAATTCGATAATTGAATATTTTATTATAAAAAAGAAACCTGAAATCTAGATACTTGTCTATTCATAGAATACACATACAGAACATTGTTCTAGTTGAGAGTGTCATAAAAACACATATGTAAAATATCTATATCGAATAGTTGAATATCTAAACGTCTTCAATAATTAAATTAAGTTTTCACATTGAACAGTACTGTAAATTTTTTGTTTGCTTTAATATAACAACTAGAACAAATTCTTTTTGTTAATAAAACAAAAACATCAAAACCAAATACGAAACGTTGAATTAAAACAGTCAGCATAAAATTCAGATTTATAAAATTTCATGTCTGTATTTTGAATAAGCCAATGTTTAACATCATTATCATCCATAATTATATTTAATTCATTATAAAAATCAGTTGAAAATTTGATTAATTGAGCCCAAAAACAACGATTCCCATTAATATTATTATCAACACTAAATAATGTCTGAAAACAACGAATATATAAAGATTTTTCGAATATAAATAATAATTTTAAATATTTAACATTAGGAAATTGATGAGCAAGAATTGAAATTTCTCTTTCATTAATTAAACGATGTTCAACAGTTAAATGACAAATTGAAGTTTGTACTACCAAAGTCTCTGAAGTAATATCTAAAACAAATTAATTAAGATTGGTTTTTTTCTCGATACATTATATTTAATGAAGGGTGTGGATGCGGGTGTGGATATGAGTGATCACAAGATTGATATCCAAATCCAGCACTCATACTCACACCCACACCCACCCAACCAAAAAGGCTTAAAGTTAAGCCATCGTAAAACTTTCTTTTTCCTCATTTTGGACAGTCACGATCTGTAAAAGGAGGAAATAATTAAATGTTCAATATAATTCTTCAATACAGTTGATCACCGAACATTATTCAACATATCATCAAAATTTTCTTGCTTTTTTAGTTCAAATATTAAAAAAGATACGATCAATTTTTTGAATAAAATTCTATGAGGAACTTTTCCATTTATCAAAGAACATACGTCAGATGAAAATATGAAAAGTTGATTGACGAAGTGTTCGTGTTCCGAACCATCGTTGTCCATATATAGAAATTTTACTAGATGTTTCAGTATAAAAGCATGTAGTCTCTCTCAAGTCATCTAGAAAATAGAATTTTGACTTGAAACTTAGCGTGAACAAAATTCTTAACGAGTCATGCAAAGTTTGAATTCGAACATCGATTTTGTATGTCACCTGAGTAGGACTACAGTTTTCGGTTAAAAAACAATGAAAGCTCGAAAATCCAAATCATTTTGAACGTTTTCTATTACTCATTAAATGAACATAGTCTCAGTCGAAAAGCATATTGTTAATTCAAGTTGAATTTTTTGTTTGCTCTATTTTTATTGATATGATCTATTTTCCAAAAACATATAAGAATATTCTTTCAATATCTTTTTGTTTTTTTAGAATTCGTTCATGAAAACTGTTCATCATTTGAATTCTTCGCCATTGATGTACTTTATGCAAGAAGGTAAGTTCATTGAATATAATCTTTAATTCTTTCATTTGATTTCTATATATTTACAAAGAATGTGTAAACGGATAAAGAAATCAGTATCTTTCTTTTTTGTATCGTTTCGATGATTAATTCACTTTCTGAAGAAATCTTTTAGAGGGTATGGGTATATGAGTGTCGCTTTCTTGCAAAGGAGAATTGCACCCACACCCACCCTCGAGTAGAGTTCTAGTCTTTAGTTATCAACGACACAAATTATATGAAAATACATTTTTTAGAAAATTCTTCTCATCTTTTATTAATTGTTATAATGAATTCTAAAAGCAAAAAAATGATTTGCAAGTAATTCTGATAAAGATAGTTTTGCAATTACAGTTTTGTAGTATAGAGCAAAGATACTTGAGAATTTGATGTACATTTAGACAAAATTTTCATTGGATCTGTTGTTTCATTGACTTGCTGTTGAATTAAAGAATTCTTTCAACGTACTGATCTTCTTAGATAATCTTATATAACAAATTATTTTTTTCGATGTAAATAATACTAACGATAGAATACTGATAAGACCAAAAGTAACAAATAAACCACTCATTTCTTCCAGTTTAATACTAGTAGATACATAAGATGAAGATGAATGTTGACAAACATTTTTATCAAACCATTTCTCTTTTAAATCATCAAGAACACCTGATTCTCTTAAAGATAATATAATGACATCTAAATCTTCTCCATATAACCATTGTTTAGGATAAGCAATACCATATGAACTCGGGGCAAAATCTTTCTCGACAAATGTTAAATTACAATATATATTATTAGTATAATATTCTATAGCACTAGTATCCAAAATCGATGCATCAACTAAATTATTTAATAAACTGTTAAACAATTCATTTTGTGTTTTCAATGGATAATAATTACGAACACCTTCAGAAACTTCACGTAAATAATAATCTTCCACTGATGCTTCTATAAGAATACCAATACGGCTAAATGATATCTTTCCATTTTTGATATCATCAATGCCAGAAATACTATCCTTGGATTTTGATATTGTTAAATCAGATGCTAAATTGGCAGTATATGTTGCCACTAATACCAAGCTTAAGAGATATAAACCTATAGTTAATAATCGTTCGGCAGCTGTTTGAACATGAAAATCTGCACCATATCCCATAATAGTACCAATAGAATACCACATACTCATTCCACTAGATGATATTATTGATCTATTTTACAACGCTTCATTATTCGGTCGTTCTAATATACAAAGTAAAACAGCACATAAACAAGGCAAATCAAGAGTATCAACCATAGATTAAGTGAGAATGGTCTTAAATAGGAAAGAAGATCAATATGAACAGTTTTTGTTTGTCGAACAATAATTCGCAGAGAATTGTCAAATATTGAAGTTGAAAAATCAACTATTTCTCTTCGCTTAGCAGTAACAGTAATATCACCAATTGCTACATCACAAACACTTGTCGCCACTGCTTTAATTAATCCATCATAAGTCTGATTTGCTGGTGGATATATAATGTAAGGAATAAATCCCATCCTAGTTTGTAAAAGATTAATAAGATCGGGTACATAACCACTTAACTTTGTTTGATTTTGTTCAATGATATCTGTTCGTATTATAAATGGCATTGATTCAATAATACAAATTCGTAAGTTTATTCCTTTAAGTCCAGCAAATCCAGTAGGAGGTATTAATGTATTACCAGGCCATATGATGACATCAGCTTGTGTATATGTTTTCCAATTATCAGAATTAGACCATTGCAATACTGGCACCAATTCTATATTATTCGTAGAAGGCTGAATATCTCGTATAACATAATAAATTCCATCTATTCTATCTGTCACATTGGCACTAAATTTTACTGGACCAGATACACCAACAAATTCTGTAGTACTAATCGTATTGAGAAATGAAGTAGCATTAAGAAGATGACGATCGAAACAGAATGAATTGTTAACAATTGATATACATGGAGAAGAACTATTTGTATACGTTGAACAAAATTGTTGTAATGATTGTATCAATGCCCAAGTTGCATCAAATGCAAATAATGCATAATAATTTACTTTTGTTGATCCAGGAAATGTTTCAGGTTCATATTGTTGCCATATTTGATAAGCTGCATTTAATAATGTTGTATTGAATGGTGCATTAACAACACTTCCTATTATTGGTTCTAAAATAAGCATTCCAATTAATTTAGTATACATCGTTTGATTGAAGAAATTAAACGAAACTTTTGAACTTAATATCCATGTGAAATATGGACCAAGTACATCAAAATTAAGTGCAATTTGTAAAATTAATGATGTATGATAATCATCAGCCCATACTATGATAATTCGTGTTGGAGTTGTGGATAAAATATCTTTTAAGTCACCTCGAATATGTTGTGTCGCAATATCAAATACTATAAATTTACTAATTATCAAATTGTTCTCACTAAATGCATTACTTATTACTTCCGTGCCACCTGATCCAAATTCATCATTTTGATAAATAATTATGCAAGATGTCCAATTATATCGAGTAAATAATTTTACAATTGGCAATGTAACAGCAGCATCGGAAGTAACTGTACGATAAAAGTTAGGATATGCATTTCGATCGGATAAATCAGGTTCAGTTGCAGCATATGATATTGCAGGAATATTATCTGAATGAGCAAAAGCAGCAATAATACTAGCTTCTCTAGAATATACTGGTCCAACAATGCCAATAACATTTGCAGTGATTACGGCTTGACATGTACTTCTCAGAGCACCTATAGCATTCCCACCAGTTTGTGCTGCTTGCCATCCAATGAATTCTCCATCAATTTTTACATTATATTGTTGTGAAAGAACTAATGCGGCTTTAAACATCGCACAAGAATGAACAGAGAATTCGGTAGGTTCAGATGTATTTGCAGCGTCTGCAAAAAGACCTAATAGTTGAATGCTCGACATATTTGGAAGTGGCCATGCTGCTCTTGCATAGTGTATATTAAATTGTCCAAATATAAAGGGTAATATCCACCAACGAAAACATCACATGTGCAACATCAACGTTTGATTATAATCTATATATAATGACAGAAGCAAGCATGAAAAAAAAATATTCAGTATAGAAAACATTCGGGACAAAAATTTGAAAGACGTATTACAAGATATGAGTGTCCTGATTGATCAAAAATATACTTCGTACATTGTCATATTGTAGAGCGTCAAAATGAATGAATACAGCGAAGAACTTCTTATCACATTTGTGAAAAGAAAAATATTTCAATCGCAATTGTTGGAATTCTACATATTTAACGTACTAGTAGACAAGTACAATAACAAAAGATGTTTCTATTTTGATGAGGATAAAAGTAACGACGGCCTTGCAAGGGAAGCTATTCAAGTGTGTGACGTGTGGGACTTTAAATTAAACAAAATTAATAAATTCTATCTACGAAAAATCACATTCAAGATACTGAAATTTCAGATGTACTAGAATGCAAAAAATTGGATTTGATTATTGATCGTCTCACCTTTGATTATCGATTCTCACTTAATAGACTAAAAACCGCTCAACAATTTTTTAGTCTGAATGCTTCAATGTTGATATCATTGCACACATACATTGCTCACATATTTCGATGATAAAGAAAGATTCAAAATTTCTATTCACAAGCAAACAGTTAACAAATACTGCAAGATGGTGTAACACAAATGATGTCAATAAAGAATTACATTTATGCAGTTCTATAGTATACATACTTATGCTTTAAGTTCTACCGAAGCGTTCAAAATCTACGGCATTATGAATAGAAACTTTGAACACTCCTTTATCATCAATAAAAAATGAGCCAAATATATTAAAACAAGACAGAGAGATTCAATTTTTTTTATTTTAAATATATTTATGACTCAATTTGTATGTAGAGATCGTCTTTTGTCAATCTGTTCGATTCTACGTAGTTATCCGTTGCTTTCTATTCGAAGGAATAAACCAAGTTTTCTACTCAACCGTGAGTTTTGACTCATCAACAAATTACATCTTTTAGATATAACAAGGTTTATAATGTATGGCAAAGAAAGACTTTAGTTATAAACCACTGATCGAGTTCATCACTTATTCATGTGTAGAATTCGATAAGAATAGAAGAGTTTTTCTCGAAGAAGCTGATCTATTCGGTCGTATTTCTAAATTATGACTATTGTACTGAACTTTCGACCTTGCGATCCGCTGTTAAAGAAAAAATCGAATAGAAAAATTTCAACCTGAAACTTTGTCCATAATCAAGTTTTACGAAGAATAAATCATCCTGAATGCTTCAGTACAAACAAATGATTTCGTCTCGAGATATTGAAAAAAAAGACTCGATTTTCGGATTTTTCTATGAAAAATGATATTTTTTTCGTAATCGGCGTGTCAAGAAGAAATCATCCATTTCTTGTTAAAAATTTCAGTACAGTTTACTGGCTATGAAATATGATTATGGACAAACTTTAAAGTCAACATAGATTCATTCAATTTATCGGCTAGCATGCGGAACGTAATGGAAAATGCAGTAAAATTGTCACAAATTTCGAAACTTCGTATATTGAGATAACATCGTTGAGTGTTCTCATAATTTCAGTAAACGATACATATCAGTTAATGATAAACTCGATTGGTGATTCACAACTGAACATTTTTCCATGGAAATGAGAAATTCTGAATAAAGTGTCGTGATGCTATGAATTTTTTTTTCTCGTACCTGTGCTTTTCACTCATTTGCTATTTCATTCAATCTTCTCGAAGAAATAAAAAGGCACACGTCATATGGTAAATGAGATATATGCTTTTTTTTCATTAATATGTTGACAAGAGCGTCATCAAATACTCATTTAAAATTATTTTCTTCATCTAATATGCCTCATACAACTACCGGATGACGAATAATTTGTTTCTCATATAGCAGATATGTTGATGTGAATAAAAAAAATGGAGTGAAGAGTATTTAAAAAAAAGTAACACAAAGACGTTTTCCAGTATTTTCGAGACATTTTCAATAGGAAAATAATTAAAAACAAACAAATACTGATCATATTCATTGAAGAATAATTAAATATTTCGAGAGCTGTTTTATTTCAAAATAATATGAATAAAAATAGTCTATTTATATTTCATAAATCATTGTAGCAACTAGAAACAGAAACATTTCATTAATATTTTTGAACAACTTTCACGAGACATGATATTCAATGATAGTTAACGTACGTATTTCTATAAATGAATCATATAACGAAATTTGGAAAGATCTATATTGCAACATTTCCAGGAAAAAAAAAACAATCTTATAAATTTTAGGTTCTCGTCTCAAAAATTATTTTAGTAAAGTTCCATCTTCACTCGTAGGTCCTATAAAACAAAGAGCAAATTTTTGAAAAGAAAATATGAATATGGAAGAGGTACTGCGTTTCACAAAATTTATCAAGATATTGTTTGACTCCACATAAGAAAAATCGAGTTGTCTAGACACAAAAAATTTTTTTTTTGTTGAAAAACAATCGCTTCTAAGGAACTAAAGTGTCAAAGACTGATCGTGAACATTTAATATAATCGACACACAAGATATTTTGAAAAGTGAAGTCGAAGCTAAGATATTGATTTGTGATTCTTTAGAAGACCTTGTTGGTTTTGTCATTCACTCGAAGCAGATGATTATCGATGGAGAACATGCTTGTTCTAGTTGTTTTATGACTTGCACACATTACAAAGGCAAATTAGTAACGCAATTGTGTTATTCTAGATTATATTGTACAGATGATCTACACAGTTTTCAAGAAAAACGATGAATACACAAATGATAACACTTACTTTGCATTAACATGAATGTTTAAATTGGGTGACGTCAGCCTATTTTGATTGATTACTTAGAATTTGTTGGACATATTCAGTGTAGATGCATCATATTTCATGTAAAATAGAGAAAAATGTTTCTTCAATTAAAAAAAATAATATCCTTTGAAATATTTGAGCAAATAATTAAACTTGTCAATAGAGAAACATAACAAGACTCGTGTTTGAATGTATTGCATCTGTATTCGGTAGTTTAATTTTCGATAAAACATTAAAGTTCACTACGAAAATCTAACAAAGAAAGTAATCATATTTATATCGTCATCTCTCGAAGTGAGACTTCGTTCACTGTAATACTACAATAGTAAAAACGAAATTTAACGATTGAGAATAATTTGTTCATAAATTTGAATTGTTTTAGAAAGTTATTTCGAAGAGAGAGAGAGAAAAATTGGAGCAATCAGAAAAACAAGTTCAAAATGGCAACAATTGATTTTTTTTATAAGCGTGGATGTGGGTGGAGTGTGGATATCAATCTTGTGATCACACACATCAACATCCACACCCTAAATGGAAGAAAATCGAATAGGCACTCTATCGTAGAAATAGTATAGAAAAAGAAGAAAAATTCTGACTGAATTATAGTTATAAAAGTCGAGCACGATCTATATACAATAAGAAAAATAAACAAGGAAGAAAAAACGGTTTTATTGAATAATATATAAATCGAGTATGAACTAAACAATACTAAGTTAATATTAAAATTTTCTACTGAAAATCTGATTTAGTCGAAGAAACTGCGAGTTCAAAATAGTTTCGAATGAAGAAAATTTTGATTTCTAAGAATTTATTCGGAAAAATAATAAGATTTCTATCTAAATTATATGATGATAAGACAAGAAGAATATTTAAAAGCCTTGAAAATCTTAATTGATATCACATCACAAATATGTTACGATGAAAATAACAGAATGGAACACTTCTATTCTCTCACACCGACATCGATGTGTCTCAGTCTAATTATCGTTTGTTTGGTTACCGATTTATTTGCACATTGAATTTTTATTTATAAAAATTTTGTTAAAAAAATCGAAAATGTATCCATGTAAAAAAAGCTGGTAGGATATCAGATTAAGACCGATTTTTTTCGGTCACAAAATTATAGAATAAATTCGATTTGAACAAATTTCAAAAAAAATAGGCGAAATCCGCTTTTATTACTGGAAACAAATCGATTTTAATCTCATTTCTTATCAATTATTTTTACATAGATATTCTTCGAAATCTCATGAAAAATAGACAAAAGAAGCGATTATTTTATAAAATGTTTTTATTTATTAACACAATATTATAGGCTAAACAGCAATTTAAGTAGTCATTCCAGAATATCATAACGATTATTGGTCACATTGAGTTTGCGGAATATCAAAACTTGATTAAAACAGAAAAAAATCGCACATATTTTAAGATAGGTCTTCGTCTTCCAGCATAGTTCTATGATAGTTTTTATTGACAATTGCTTCGAACGATACGATAATTGAAAATTACGAAATAACTTCTAATATCTATAAGTATTTCTACTATCACTTTTCAAGTCTTATAACGTTCTGTATAGTTTGCTTTACTACTTCGTAACAAACAAAATGAGCGAAAATGTGATGGAAATTAGTTACCATAGTAGAGACATTCTGTAAAATGCAAAATAATAACCAAAGAGCTGAACACTGAATGGTCAACGATGTGTTGAAATTGCACATATTAACATATTTTTTTACCAAAATCTTTCTAATAGAAGTAAGAATCATCTGGACGTGTGACTATGTAGATTTGTCAGACTTATTAGTCGTAGAATTATTTTGTAGTGAACTTGATTTATTTCAATAAGTTTAAATATTTGAGTGATTTTGGTGCTTATTGCACCGTTTTTTTTACAAAAATGGCCAAAAAAAAGAGAACGACTGCACTTAAAAGTGTCGTCATCTGATAGAGAATGCTTTGAAGTATAAGAAAAAGTAGTTTTACAAACTAACATTTTTTTCTTTTGTCTGATTTAGAGACCAAAAGACTTCTAGGAACTTAATTAAGGGATCGTTTATCTTATTTCAGTGAGAGATGATGGTATCTATAGGTAATAACCTGATCTCATAGGTTTCAAAACGTTTCCTGTCCAGTAATATACCTAGAAAAGGCACAAAAATAATCAATTTTAGACAAATTCTTTTTTTCAAATTTTCAGTCAGGTAGGGGGTAATACCATTTAGAGAATGGGACATCACGGTATTTTTTTTAATAACTTTCTTCAGGAATGAGTTAGAATCTTGATATTTACAACATAAGCTACGATCACTAATTGACATTTATGGTGAAAAAGTCAGCTCTCAACTCTTTACAGTTTGGTCAGAGCATAGGCATTTGAGGTGGGACAAGTTGTATGTCGTTCATCGATGGACGTCACTAATGTGTAACTTATTCAAAAGCGAAAACAAATAGTAACTCGAGGTTTTCAGCAATGGAAAATGATCAAATCAATAAATCTTTTTATGATAAAAGATTTGAGTTAAGGCCCCCCCCCCCCCCACTCAAAAAAAATCAATTTTCGTCAAAATTATCGAAATTGAGATAAATGCATCGGAAGATAGCCCGTCTTCTGCTCTTTCAGAAATCATATTGGTTTTTCTTCGGCACCTCGTTTTTGGTCAAAGTTTTCGATGATTTTTGTTAAGCTCTTCTTGAAAAATATGCTTATTTTAAAAAAAACGAAAAATGTTTTTCGTTTTTTCTCAGTTTAGGCTTTCTGAATCGCGCAATCCATTTTTCTCTGTCCAGGCTCATTCAATATATTTTAATTTTTTTTTGTTTGAAAGAGCACGTCAAGATGCAGTGCAGTACAGAGTCCTTTTTTTAATTAAGCTTTATTTTTTATTATATATACAGTCATATATGTAACTAGACACCCATTTTTGGCGCGTTTTTTGAGTCATTGAACTTGTGATTCCCTTTTTTCGCTAAAAAAGTAAGAATTTAAAAAAAAGGACTCTGTACTGCACTGCGTCCTGAGATGCTCTTTCAAACAAAAAAAAATTAAATACATTGAAAGAGCCTGGACAAAGAAAAATGGATTGCCAAATGAGCTATTTTTGGCCCTTGTTTGTTTCATATCTCTGTCAAACATTAGGGTATCGAGCTGAAAATTTTATCACAGCCTCCTCACTTCAGTCCCAACATATGCTCCAAGTTTCAGCCCATTTGAACTTTCGTGGGCTGAGATCGATTTTTGAGTGGTGGGGGGGCCTTAAAGTGTTTGTTGGCTTTATAATAGACTCAAATGGAGTGGGACACGTTTTTTTCTGTTTTCTAGAATCATTGACAGAATGTCAAATTTCTTTGATACGATGACAGCTAAAGTGAAAATAAGGTTATGCATAAACAGAGTATTTAAAAATGACATAAGAAAGCTAATTGAACATGCTCAACTTTTTTGGTTTGAAGTCAAAAAAAAGGAAAGAAGAAAAGGCAAATATGAGGAACAATCATAAAAACACATGAAATAGGCGAAAAACCTAGGGTATGGGTGTGAGTGTCGGTTAGGGTCATGTTCTGAGTTCATCCCATACCCACACCCACATCCATACCCATACCCACACATTTACTTCCTACGCGGAGAAATTATTCACTGTTGCTCAATCCAACGACTTTTAAAAAATTAAGAATCTGTTTTTTTCGTGAATTTCAAAGCTAGGACACCTGTTCATGCATAAGTGGTCAATACTGAATGTCAACTGTATGTACACAAAATATCCAGTTGATAGGTGCATAAATTCAAAGAATTGCTTCTGATCCCCTTTCTCTGTCCATTGTGGAAGAGCGGTCAGACATAATAATCGCGTGTTCAAGTTTTTAGGATTCGAAGAAATCGGCTGCCGCAGAAGTACTTCAATATCCCCGCAAAACCTAAGTGGAGACGGTTTTTCTCTTCATATCTAACTTAAAAATTGGGAGGGGCGGGAGTCGGCCCATGATCACATAATCAGGGATCCGAAAAGGTCACACATGATCACGGGGTGTGGGTGTGAGTGTGGGGTGGGGTGTGGGTGTGGGTGTGGGTGGGTGTGAGTGTGGGTATGGCTTAAGTGGAGAACTAGGCACACACCCACACCCACGGCCACATCCATACACCCACACCCATACCCACACTACCCACATCCATACCCACATCCATACCTACACCCACACCCCGATTCCTTCGTACATTTGTTTGCCTAATATTGAATATCTTTGAATAAAACTTCCTATCAATGATCAATTTTGGTCCATTGTTCCAAGTTTAAATCGTCTGTATTCACTTACAGTGGTATCCTATATTGATACTTTCTAATCTCAATTAAAAGCTTTACTTAATCGAGCACCTCGTCTTCGTTGATTATGCATCATTCGAGATGCATTGTTACATTCATAAATATTACTATTCCGATACGCAAATCCGTCAGTTCGTCAACTCGATTTACGAGACTATAATCATTATTTCAATAAGGAAGAATGTATTAGAATGAGTCATTCATTATTAGGTAGTCAATGTGAAGTTCTTTCTATCATGATTAATAATCGTGAAAGTATTACTTATTTTGATAAAAAAAATGATTAATCTCCGCTCATTAAATGTTCGATGTGAAGATGAAGAGTACTATAAAGGACTAGCACTAGTCAAGAGTGGCAATAATAAATATCCTGACGGCAAAAAATGCAAAACAACGATAATCTTATTCAATGGTTAAAAGATAATTTGCCATCAACATGTTTGATCTTGAAAAATCCAGACTGGATTAACTATATTCTGATTTGCATTTGATAAAAATAAAAAGAAGTACAAGTACTAGTTAATGATGAACAGATTTTGTTTTGAGTGATTTTAATCAACAATAATAAATATTAGTTGAATTTAATAAAAAATAAATTAAAGCAGACTAAAATTTCATTTGATTCGTTTTCTAATTAAGATTTATATAGAGCGTATGATTTTTAGTTGTTTTTTTAATGATAGGTAGATAGATAGTTCGAAACGATTATTTATTAATATAGAGCGGCAATCATAATTCTGCCACAAAACAATTTGACTTCTCAGTATTTGATCTATGACTCAACTTGCCTACGACATACAAAGTTAATTTTTATTTTCCGGCATAGAAGAAACATTTCTGCGTTGATCAATTTGTATTAGATCTAAAAATGATTTGTGTCTGCTTTGTAGTAACCGTAACAATGAGAGCAAGTTCGATTTTTGCTGTGCTACTAATGTTGCCATGCTATGTCTTTTTTGGTCCTAATTCTCTCATTACGCTGTAAAATGACAATTCTTCTTAGAAGAAATGCAATATTAT
Organism: Rotaria sordida; assembly: GCA_905250125.1. Lineage (NCBI taxonomy): Eukaryota > Metazoa > Rotifera > Eurotatoria > Philodinida > Philodinidae > Rotaria > Rotaria sordida. Next base: position 13,349 of record CAJNOL010004624.1, read on the forward strand.
AAGGAAAACGATCTCTTATTCAAATGAGAAACATATCAATCGATTCGTCTCATTACGACGCATCGATTGATATCTTATTCACTCGGAGTTCACTTGATTTTTCTATTTCTTTCTTAGAAGAAAAAAACAAAAAGTGCTTCGCACAATTTTTTCCTGTTCCAAATTCTGACACTACCGTGTGAAACGCATAGAGCAGACAGTAATGAACTTGTTGCTACTACTCCAATTGCAGAACTTCATGGTTCATCTGATATCATCTAAAAGCTCTGAAAAACAACTTCTTGTTAATACGAGTTGAGCATAAAATAGGCAACTATGTTCATGAAAGTATTGCAAACATTTAAAACAAAAAGATTCATTGGTTCTCTACAGTTAAAGTCTGTTATTTTTAGAAAAATGTTTGAATATTGAAAATGGAGCCTTTTTCTTTTGTGATGAGACTACCTTTCTGGTTGATTCTAGAACAATTTTTATTAGCTTCTTCAATTTTTGCAATTTCGAAGATCATTGAGTAGTCGGCGAATGATGAATGGTGCTATTCACTTTCATCTCTTTTCATGGAATGGTTTCATTTGTGTTTTATATGAATAAGATTTGTTTGCTTGAATTTCAAGGATAGAATGGAAGTATGTCTGCTGTCTAAGAGATGGACGATGAAAGAGTAATCCATATTTCAGTACCTTTCTTCATCGGTGTGCGGTTTTCAAGTGTTTAAATAAGAATGGGAGACGATTAATATCCAAATGGGTCCTATTTGACCACTACTCGATTCACCGATTCTTCCACAACATTCATGCTTCTCCCTTCAATACTATACTACTCCTCACTCTTTGGATAACGTTTGTTCCTCTCACCAGAACTCAACTTCGTTACGCAAGAGCCAATTTTTGAGGGTAGATATAGCTTGTCGAGGACTACAAAATGGTAAAAGAACATGTGTCAAAATAGTCTGTCCTCGATGTTTTTGACGAACCACATTATAGAAATACTGCCAAAAACGCATTGGTAGGAAACTTGTGTCCAAGTCATCTCAGCTAGGTTGTGGAGTATGAGATGTGGCGTGGGTGCGGGTGTGGACGAGGATGAAGGAAAGATCACGCACCTACACCTAGAAATGAACATTTTTTTCCAGTTCTTTTTGTTTTAAGAAATTTCAACATTGTACATTCTGTACATTTTGCTAATTTAAAACAGAATGTACTGTACATTTTATTTTAGATTTCCACTAGAAACACTGGTTTTATTCGATAAAGTTATGAACAGCCAGATTTGAACTCTTTTTTGGTATTTACATTAAATATCAACTATTATA
>CAJNOL010004625.1:0-14657 GCA_905250125.1 Rotaria sordida
TTTCCAGAACTCAATTTTCAAAATCCGATCGGATCCGATAGGATAGAAAATTATGTCAATGCTAAGCTAGAGTGTGAGATAGAAGCATGCATTTTTCGCCATTTCCAGAACTCAATTTTCAAAATCCCATTGGATCCGATAGGATAGAAAATTATGTCAATGCTAAGCTACAATGTGAAATACAAATATGCATTTTTCGCCATTCTCTGAACTCAATTTTCACCATCCCATCGGATCCCATAGGATAGAAAATTATATCAATGCTAAGCCACAATGTGAGATAGAAGCATGCATTATTCGCCATTTCCAGAACTCAATTTTCAAAATCCCATCAGATCCGATAAGATAAAAACTTATATCAACGATGGCCTTCAATCGCGACATAGTGGTATGTATTTTTGACTATTTCCAGAATTCAATTTTCAAAATCTCATTGGATCTGATCGGACAAAAATTTATATCAACAATGAGCTCCAAGCGAGATATGTAGAGACACACTTTTGACAATTTCTAGAACTCAGTTTTCAAAATCCGATCGGATCCTATAGGATAGAAAGTTATATCAATGATAAGTTTCAATGCAGATATGTAGGTATGAATTTTGGGCCATTTCCAGAAGTGAATTTTTAAAATCCGATCCGATTCTATAGGATAGAAACTTATATCAATGGTAAGCTCTAATAGAGATATATAAGTATGCCATTTTCGGCATTTTCAGCACTTACTTTTCAAAATCCGATCGGATCCTATAGGATAGAAACTTATATCAATGCTAACCTTGAATAGAAGTATGTAGGTATGCCTTTTTGGCCTTTTCCAGAAGTCAATTTTCAGAATCCGATCGGATCCTATGGAACAGAAACTTATATCAATGCTAACCTTGAAGAGAAGTATGTAGGTATGGCTTTTGGACCATTTCCAGAATTCACTTTTCAAAATCCGGTCGGATCCTACAGGATAGAAACTAATATGAATGGTAAGCTGAAATACAGATATATAGGTATGCCTTTTTGGCTTTTCCAGAGGTCAATTTTCAGAATCCGGTCGGATCCTATAGGATAGAAGCTTACGTTAATGCTAAGCTTCAATTGAAATATATAGGTACGCTTTTTTGGCCATTTCCAAAACTGAATTTTCAAAATTCGGTCGGATCCTATAAGATACATACTTATATGAATGCTTAGCTTTAATAGTTCTATGTAGGTACGCCTTTTGACCACTTCCAGATTTAATTTTCAAAATCCGAGCGGATCCTATAGGACACAAGCTTATACGAATGGTAAGCTCCAATGGAAATATATGGGTATGCCTTTTTCATCACTTCCAGGATTCAATTTTCAAAATCCGATCGGATCCTATAGGATACATACTTACATCAATGCTTAGCTTTAATAGTTATATTAGGTATGCCTTTTGACCACTTCCAGACTTAATTTTCAAAATCCTATCGGATCCTATAGGATAGAAGCTTATATCAATGGTAAGCTCCAATAGAGATATGTGGATATGCCTTTTTCATCACTTCCAGGACTCAATTTTCAAAATCCGATAGGATCCTACAGGATAGAATACTTTTTCGGCCATTTGCAGAACTCAGTTTTCAGAATCCAATCGGATCCTGTAGGATAGATACTTACATCGATGCTTAGCTTTAATAGTTATATGTAGGTATGGCTTTTTGATCACTTCGAGAACTTAATTTTCAAAATCTGATCGGATCCTATAGGGTAGAAACTTATATTAATGCTACGCTCTAATGGAGATACATAAGTATGCCTTTTTAGCCATTTCCAGAACTCAATTTTCAAAATCCGATAGGATCCTATAGGATAGAAAGTTATATCAATGGTAAATTCCAATGGTGATATATAAGTTTGGATTTTTCGGCATTTCGAAAACTCAATTTTCAAAATCCGATCGGATCCTATAGGATAGAAACTTATATGAATGCTAACCTTGAAGAGAAGTATGTAGGTATGGCTTTTGGGCCATTTCAGAACTCAGTTCTCAGTGTCCGATCGGATCCTATAGGATAGAAACTTACATTAATGCTAAGCTTCAATTGAAATATATAGGTACGCCTTTTTGGGCATTTTCAAAATCCGATGAGATCCTATAGGGTAGAAACCTATATCAATGATAAAGTCCAATGGTGATATGGCAGTTTGGATTTTTCGGCATTTCGAAAACTCAATTTTCAAAATCCGAGTGGATTCTATAGGATAGAAACTTATATGAATGGCAAGCTGGAATACAGATAGATAGGTATGCCTTTTTAGCTAGTTCCAGAACTGAATTTCCAAAATCCGATCGGATCCTATAGGATAGAAGCTTACATTAATGCTAAGCTCCAATTGAAATATATAGGTACGCCTTTTTGTCCAGTTCCAGAACTGAATTTTCAAAATCCGGTCGGATCCTATAGGATACATACTTATATGAATGCTTAGCTTTAATAGTTATATGTAGGTATGCCTTTTGACCGCTTTCGGATTTAATTTTCAAAATCCGATCGGATACTATAGGATACAAGCTTATATGAATGGTAAGCTCCAATGGAAATATATGGGTATGCCTTTTTCATCACTTCCAGGATTCAATTTTCAAAATCCTATCGGATCCTATAGGATAGAAGCTTATGTCAATGGTAAGCTCCAATAGAGATATGTGGATATGCCTTTTTCGTCACTTCCAGGACTCAATTTTCAAAATCCGATAGGATCCTATAGGATAGAAGCTTATATCAATGGTAAGCTCCAATAGAGATATGTGGATATGCCTTTTTCATCACTTCCAGGACTCAATTTTCAAAATCCGATAGGATCCTATAGGATAGATACTTGTATGAATGCTTAGCTTTAATAGTTATATGTAGGTATGGCTTTTTGATCACTTCGAGAACTTAATTTTCAAAATCTGATCGGATCCTATAGGGTAGAAACTTATATTAATGCTAAGCTCCAATTGAAATATATAGGTACGCCTTTTTGGCCATTTCCAGATCTGAATTTTCAAAGTCCGATCGGATCCTATAGGGTAGAAACCTATATCAAAGATAAAGTCCAATGGTGATATGGAAGTTTGGATTTTTCGGCATTTCGAAAACTCAATTTTCAAAATCCGATCGGATTCTATAGGATAGAAGCTTATAGCAGTGCTAAGCTCGAATGGAGATACGTAGATGTACATTTTTGCCATTTCCAGAACTCAGTTTTCAAAATCCCCATCGGATCCAAATGGTAGAAACTTATATTAATGATAAGCTCCAAGCGAGATATGAAGGTAGGCATATTTGCTCATTTCCAGAAGTGAATTTTCAAAATCCGATGTGATCCAATAGGATAGTAACTTATATCAGTGCTAAGCTCGAATGGAGATATCTACGTATACATTTGTTGCCATTTCGAGAAATGAAATAATTTAACTGAATTCAATGTCATATTCAGACCTTTTTAAACAGTTTCGAAACTAAAAATTTTCTGTTTTATGAATTTATGAATATACTGAAAAGATTCTACGTTTGAAACGATTTTTGTCACAACGGATAACGACATGTTGTTTTAGTGTATATTTTGGTCAATTGGGCAGAAACATAGAATCGAACTTACTACTTCTGTACTTCAGCACTTCTTTTAGTTCGTACTTCATAGAAACCTGTGTGCTCATGTTGAAAACAGACAGTTTGTTGTTATCAGGTCAACAAGCTTTCTCGCGGGTAGCCGCATTTTATAAGTTCCTTGATCAAGGCATTATATACTAGAAAAAATAACTATTCTGCTGCACCTTAATCCAAAACCTATATTAAACACACTACGTTTCAGTGGCTATAAATCATGAAACTTTCCGGCTCACATAAGGTAAAATTTAGATTCCAAACATTATCATAATAAATAAAATCGACCACAGATTCAAAGATTGATGGAATCCTATAGAAATCCGATCGGTATCTGACCGTCGGAATAAATGGGGATTTCAACAATCGGAAGTTATCGGAAGCGTATGAGTATGCGATTGTCGGATCCGATCGAAATTCTGCAAGCCGGATTCCGATCGGATTTTTGTCGGATTTTTTGGACCTCGGTTGAAAGATTGATATAATCCTATAGAAATCCGATCGGTATCCGACCGTCGGAATAAATGGGGATTTCGGCAATCGGAAATTATCGGAAACGTATGAGTATCCGATTGTCGGATCCGATCGGAATTCTGTAACCCGGATTCCGATCGGATTTTTGTCGGTTTTCGGGTCCGATCGGATCCGATAGGATCCGTCGTCGGATTTTTGGACCTGGGGATCTTCCTTCATCGTCATCGACTATGGTCGTACAGATTGCTTCTGAAAATCGAGAACAACATTCTACTCAAGGCACGTATAATAGCATAATATATACTTGGTCAGTTAAACAACCTATGTTTTTCTGGCTATTCCAATTCTTTTAATAATGGAGAACAGATGCATTTCCTCTTTCTATCTAACAGAAATATTGATAACCACTAGTAGCTTTTAGTGTCTGTTAAATTGACAGAGTTTATATTGAATCTTCTCTTCTATTATAGAACGATTTGCACCTTATCGTCGTCGAGCACGTGATTCAACTAAAAAGTCAAACAAAAGATGTGCTATATTGGGAAATAGTAAAATGTCAAATTCCAAGAATTTCGATGATGACGAAGAAGAAGAATGTCAAAGTATAAGAAAAACATTGTGATATGAAATTTAGTATATCTTTTGTTTTTTCTTATTACATAGATAGTGAAAACGAACAGGATCGTGATGGTACTGATGAAGGTGAAGGAGAAGATGAAGAAGAAGAAGAATTTGTTGAACATGTGATGATTGAAGAACAAATTGAAGCAGAAGATGAGATCGACGACAATGATACTGTTGGTGGTTATAATACTGATCTCAACCGGAAACACAAAGAACATCGACGAAATGATGAATGTAAGAAATTATATATCTCTATCGTGATTTTTATCTTTCAAAATATTTTTTAATGAATTTCTTAAAAAGTTCTGAAGTAAAGAACCTTTTAAAAACTCGCAACCTATTGAAAATTTCTCGATAAAAAATAGGTAGGTGTACAATGTTTTTCATCACTCAAATTTCATTAATATGGCTGTCAGAAAAATATCTTCTGATAACTGAGTTTTTCAAGGACATATTTCATCCGTTAGAAGGCTTTATTATATTTAGTAAGTTAGTCTGGTTTAGTCGCTTATATGTATTCGAAAAATATGTACATCAAAATGATCGACTCCTATATTTAAGTCTAATTGATATGTCATCAAAAGAGACCTCGTGAATTTTTTATCATAAATTTTAATCAATTCTTGAGATCAAGTTAGCCTAAAATGCACTCATGATAAATTATTCTTTATATATTTGTAATACAATTTTTTATTTTAGTATCAATTGGTGCTAATAGTTCACGAAAAATCGTGTTTCAACAAGCTACAAATCAAGAGAAGACTTTTCGATCAGAATTTAATCAATTACGTACAGGTATTGTGAGAGAAGTTTTGTTGATTGTATAAGAAAGTAAATTTAACTATATTCGTCCTGCAAAGATGAATTTAAACCAATATTTAAAACAAAGTTTATTCTATGTTGAACGCAACACACATATAATTTAGTATCGGTTCTTACCATCGTCTTTCCTACCTGTCATTTTCGTCAAAATGTTTTGATTAAAATAAAAATTTGTTCTTAGATTTTTCCAATGCTATTTCGAAATTGACCAAAGATATTGAAAATCATCATGATAAATTGGAAAAACGTTTTACAGCGCTTTCCAAAAACGTTCAACAAACAACAGTTAAGTTAATGCTTTTTTCCAAGCATACGATTGTTAACTTATCTGTTTTCTTGTAGATGTATTCTAATTTGGAAAAGTTTCGATGCGATGGTGAAACATTTCTTCCTGCAGTTGTAAGTGAAATTTTTGTTTTTTTAAATATGTTCTTTTGCTTTTAATGTGCTAAGACTTATAAAGGCAAAAATTTATTGGACATTTATGATGGTGGTGATTGTGGTGCATTTGCTCGACAGGTCATGAAAATTTTGTTTACTCCAGCTGAAATGAGTGAATCAATTCTTTATGCGAATCCAACATATGCTAAACCTGGTCTTGATCCAGTTCGTATGCGTAAATTCAAAGGTAACAAGTTCTTTTAAACTTAAGTAAAAAGCAGATAAGTTGTTTTTTTCAATGATTTCCATTGATAATTAAGAAATACCTTTAAGAGTAGACGAAAATTCATTACTTTTCTCTCATTTTTGTACAGGCTTTCGTTAATTTTTACGATAAATCTGAATAATCTACACCATTCAGTTATATTCTTTTTCTTGTTTTATTTTAGAAGCCGTACGTGCTCGATTCAGAATCAGTGAATCACATTGGCATGAATTTTTTACCTTGTGTTTACGTCGAACTTTAACACAAATGCTTTGTGACGTACGTCGACAGTACATACGTGATTCACAACAACAAAATCAAGCTCAATAACAGCCGATTTTACCAGCTGTTCATGCTAATATAGATGGAGTACAACTTAATCATCAATATGCTGATGATTCATTAATTGAAGACGATGAATAACAAGAGGTTTTTTGTAGTTTGTGTTGTATACGTATATATGCTAGATGAGGTTTTATAATTACTTGTAATTAATGTAATTATATATGTATGATTGAAACTTTGTAGCTCTTTTTTATACATATATGTTCTTTCATATTCCTATATGAATAAAACGCATTCATAATAAAAGTAAAACAGTTCAGTAAGGAACCAAAAGAAAGGGACACAAGGTGCAAGAAAATCAGTACGCAATTCATACGATAGTCGATTGGAATCTTGTATGAATCATACAAGATCTTACAAGATCATAGAATAAGATCATATAAGAATCTTACAGTATGATATGATCAGAAATGCAGGCTTTAAGATTGTCATATAAAATCGTACAAGATCGTATGCGAATTTTATATGATCTTATACGATAGTATAAGATCTTACAATAAGATCGTGTCTGATCTTGTGGAAATCGGACAAGATCTTATTGTCGGATTCTTTGACCTGGGGTATCGTTTCTTTTAGATAACAGTTTCTACTACAGTAATTATTTGTTTGTTTCAATTAATTTAGATGATCCAATTTTTAAATGTAAGAGAGATAAAGACATTATTCTTGCTTTTAAAATATTCGAATCATAAATATTAAAATATCGATATCTTGATTTAATTTCATTGATGATTTCATCAATAACTTTAGAACTTGCTTAATCTTAGAAAAAATCTATTCATAGTTACAAAAAATAAAAAATAAAAAGAATTTAATGTGTCGAATCAATCAAGAGAATTCTGATGTGATTATAAATGATTTGTTTATAAATAATTTCATTCAAATTGAATTATATTCAAAATATTAATTTTGAATCGAACATTTTCTTGTGAAACTCGAGAAATTTATTTATTGATCAATTGAATAAAAATTGAATTATTTTATCATTTTAATTGTTTATAAAAAAATTTCGATGAATTATTTCTTCGATTGCGAGATATTTCGATATCTCTCAATTCGATCTTCACAGAACAATGCAGAGCTATAGCTACCTGATGCGAGCCTTGAAAAACGTCGAAACCGATCGTGGCTTGTTCTTTTACATAAGTGTTTGGAAGTTATTACCTTCAATTTTTTTCGTTGAATTGCAAATACAGAGTACTAAAGTCACCTGATAACATCTGTAGTGGGTGGGCCAAAAGTCATTAAGCAGTCTTTAATTTCGAATAACTTTTGATAGGATCAAGACAAAGAGTTGCGGCTTTCACCATTCAAAACAGGGTCTGTTACTACGAAGTTCTATGTATTATTCAACAATACAGATTGCTGACCTAATAATCAGTTAGTGATCCTTAGCAAGATTTTGTTAACTCCACGAAAAAGACATAGAAGTTCAATTCAACGAAGCGGCTTCGATTCGTGTACTCACGATTTATGCTAACGCCAACGACTGAATCTATTATCTTCTTCCAATAGAGAGTTTTATATGCAACACTAAATAACGACAATAACGAGCGTGATTCATAGGTGAACGATTTTAACGTACCTTTTAGAATTGATCTTCGATGTAATTTTCATAGAGCTACCAATATTTTATCAAAGATCACTGACTGATTACCATGGCAACAAGCAGTACTGTTGAATAGTATTTGGAACTACGAAGCAACAGAACCTCTTTCGAATGGTGAAAGCCACAGCTTTATATTTTGATCCTATCAGAAGTTATTCGAAATTAAAGACTGCCCGGTAACTTTTGCCCCATCCTGTATATAATTGATTTTGATGACAGACATAGTCTACACATACTCACTCATTTTCAGCCTCACTCTTCTTTTTCGAGTACTTTTAGGAAATGTCCATCGAGAGAGCATGGATGTGAGTAGATTTAATTGTGAGTGTTGCTATAGATGAAGAGATTGCTTACACCTACACGCATACCCATATTCACACTTACCTAAATTCTGTATGCGTAAATGTTTTTTATCTGCTTGTCCTCTTTTTATGTTTGCCTGTGTGCGTGCTTCGTTGATTGGGTATTCTCTCATGTTTTCGACCTCTCTTGTTTTTTTTATTTCCAATACACAGAATGGTGATCGAAGAAGAACGCGAAAGTGAACTTGTTTGAGGAGTACACAAGCTAATCATGTGGGCTAACAACAATAATCTACAGTGAAAAGGTCGAAATGCATTAAGCATAAAGCGGCTTCTGAGAATAAACCCATCTGGATCGAAATAATCATGAATCTATATATGACGACAGAAATGAAAAAAGACAACAACAAAGACGGCATTAGTATGATTGTGCTTTTTCTGCTCTCTATTTTCTTATTCACAACATCGATCGCAATAGAAGCCGCTAGCGAACGTGATGTACTAGTCGATTTTTATCATTCCACATTAGGCCCAGATTGGATAAGTCAAGATAACTGGCTATCATCAACCGTTCACTACTGTCAATGGCACGGTGTGTTGTGCGATGATCAAAACTACGTCAGAGAAATTCAGCTTTACGACAATGAATTGAATGGGCCACTGCCTGCAACATTGTGCAATCTGGCGCAATTAAAAACGTTATATCTTAGTTTCAACAGCATTAGTGGCAGTTTAATACCAAATATAGGCGAGTGCTCGAAGCTAGAAAACATATGGTTAAAAGCGAATAAATTACAAGGTAAAAGCAACACCCATTCGTAAGGGACGTATCATAATGAACTTGATAGAGCATTAAACTTGAGTAAATTTATGGAAAAAATATCACTTTTTTGGAAGAAATATGTTTTTTATTGACTTTTTCTGCTATTTAGACTGATAGATGTCAGAAAACAGCTTTATCCGAAAAAATAACTCATATTGACTTCAAATCATAGAGATCCAGTTGATTTTTGAGAAAAACCTCGAGGGTATTATCTATAGATATCTAGTCTTTTGGGTCCATATTTTGTCCATGAGTAGGGAACGAGTAGACAATTACAGCCCACGAAAAATCCTCCTCTTCAATGAGATTTCACCGAAATATCTATTTTTGACAAATATGTCACTCTGAAAAATATAGTATGAAACCGATAACAGTGGCTGAATTCCATACGTTCTGATTCCCTGGAACCCTCAAAAGTACAACTTCACTCACGTCACTTGAGAAACTCAAGGAACTCCAAGAACTTACGGTACTCTCGGAATTTGAGTAACTTAATTCAATCTGTGAACTGAAGAAGTTCTAAGAATTCGAGCAACTCTTGAAAGTCGTAGAACTCTAACAACTCAATGAAGTACAGGAACTCATGGATTACAAGAAACTCAGAGAACTTTAGAACTGAAGAACCTCCAGGAACTCAAAGGACTCAAACAGCTCGAGGAACGCAAAGAATTCTAGGAACCGAAGTAGCCGTAGGTTCAGAATTTGCTAGAACATGAAAAACTCGAAGAGCTATGTTGATTATATAGAGAGTGTGAGTGTATGATGTGGGTGTGTGGCTGTTGTGTGTTGGTAGGTGTTGATCGACTTCTCATCTACATTTACACACCCACAGTCACACCCTTAGGTTCTTAGAGTTTCGAGAGTTCTATTTAAGCGTGATTGATACCTACTTTTTTATCAGTAGTTAAATTCCGAAATCCTCAAAAGCTTAGGACTCATGAAAACAAAACACGTCTCGAAACCAACTTTTTTCTTCAAATTCCGAAAAGATCTTCGAATGAAACAATGTATATCCTTGTCAAATCTCCATGAAGAGAGGAATCCACTGCAGATTGTGCTAGTCTACTCGCTCCCCACTTATGAATAAAATATGCGGTAAAAATATTGGAAGTCCATAGATAACTCCATGAAGTTATTTCTCAAATTCAATCGGATCTCCATATTTTGAAGCAAAAATGAGTTACATTTTCGATCAAAGCTATCTTCTGACATCTATCAGCCTAACTACCAGAAAAACATTGAAGAAAAAAAAACATTTCTTACAGAAGAGTGGTATAAAGCTGTTGGATTTCTCCATAGTTGCTGTAAAGTCAACAGTTTTTCAAATCCTAATTATTTTGCGAACGCAAAGCATGATACCCAAACATCAATTAAAAAGAGGCAACAAAAGGATCTTTCCTTAAGTTCTGTTAGTATATCAAAGAGGATTTTAGTTGATTTTCGAGAAAACAGATGGACAACGGAAAGATCCATGCAAAAATGAATATTTGTGATCATGGAAAAACTAGAGACTTTTACGATTCTAAGTAATACATGGTCTTTGATCCTTTGTTTAGTCTATGGATGCGTCGCTTAAATCTTTACTATGATGTAAATCTAGGAATGGTAACATGTTTACGGTTATTTTAGGATTTATTCCTCAGTCGATCTGCGATTGTTCGAATCTTCAATGGTTAGATCTACATGAAAATGAACTAACTGGTCCAATACCAGATTGTATTGGTAAACTTCAAAATCTGACCATTTTACGTATTGATAATAACAAATTATCGGGAACAATTCCAGATAGCTTTTATTCTATGACAAAGCTACAAGAGTTTTATGCTTATAAAAACGAACTGACTGGTGCTGTTAGTCCTGCCATACACCAAATGGTAAACCTGCAACATCTGTTTTTGGGCTACAACAATCTTAGCGGAACCCTCCCAGAATCAATTGTGACACTAAGAAATTTGACAACATTGGAGATGCAATACAACCATGTGAGTGGCACCATAGTCAAAGGGTTGGGCAGCATGCCAGCTCTGCAAGCCCTCAGACTTGACCACAACGCATTTTCACAAGCACAGTTTGAATGTGCAGGAAAATTACAAGTGTGTGACATTTCGCATAATAAATTTGATAAAATTTATCATTAATAATAGATGACATCGTCTGCTGCGGAATAGGATTGCATACAAACCTAGTTACTCAGATGAAATTAGAAAAGAATAATATAGAAAAGATTTTATTCGTTACTTATGCTGTATTTGGAGCACAAGAGGCTCCCTCCAAAATCAGCATACCATCGAATGGTAGCAAATAAGATCGAAATTGGTTTAAGGATCTTGATGCCAACTATATGTTATTATATGGATAAATTCTGTCTCGTCATTCGACAAAGAGGCATTGATAGTCTGACAACCTCGTGTTATTTGTTAAGCCTCTTTTAGGTAGGTGGGTAAGTGAGTGAGAGTGTAGAGAAGATCCACATCTACACCCATCCACCGATCCTCATCCATTGCAAAGAATGGTGAAGTATTTCAAGTCGATTTCTCATCTCGATCAATTTTATAATTTAGCATTAAAGTACGTCAAAAATAACACGAAAGCATACGTCTCGTTGAGATCTATCATTCTGTCTTTTCCAGAATGATAGAGAGTGGATGTGGGTGTGAGTGAGGTTTTGGGTCAGTAGATGAGAGTCAAGAGAAAACTCCCGCCACCCATCCACACTCAAATCCTACACTCACTCCAAATCAGAGACTGTCGATCTTGGCAGCCATACGAATAGATCGTGTTTTTTTTTATAACGAATAATTTTTCTGAATGTGGGTGTGGGTGTGGGTTATTCTTCTTCAATCACCCACGCCCACACCCGGAAGTACGCCGTTTTCCTCTTGATCTAATCTATATCACCCTCGACCGGTTATCGGAAGATGCAGGTTCGATTCCGGTTCTGATTTTATGATCTTTCTTAGCCAGTCTTTCGTGCTTGTTGAGACGTTTCCATGTGATTACATTTATGCCAGGTTAATGACTTTGTCGTGGACGAATGTAACAACTGCTTACTTTGCTTACTCTTTAAACTTACCTTCTATACTCAGCACCCTCACCCTTACTCTCACCCTGTAGCTACTAACTGTTACTTGTTCTGTCTCGTCCATGTTGCGTGCAATCGTCGAATCGATATGATTGCTATACAGAGACAAACGTGTCGTTTAAATATACCTTATTTTACTTCATTCTTTCGGCCCCTTTTTTCTGTCGCTGGTCGTACTTTTCTCTTTTACGTGACCATTGAAATTGTTCTTTTCGTCCTTATCGAAAGTGTCGTTATGCAGAGAAAGAAAGAGAACATGTAAAAGCAGTCATCTACAACGAACAAGAAAAAAACGATTGTTATTGTTCTCACAGGACTACAAAATAAAATCTCGGCTTTGAGACGCGGAAAAGTACGAAAGATGAAAGAACTTGACGAAATCTATCTGTGGTAAGAGATCCAGGGTATGACGTCATTGGTGCATTGAATATGCTTGGTCCACATTTCGATAATTGCTGTGCGAATTCGTCAAATAGGCTTTGTTAGGATTGTTCAGTTCTATTTCATCTGTTGATAGAATATACTGAATTTTTATGCTTAGCAGCCAAAATACACGATAATTTCGTCTAGTAAAATTAAGAATCGTGGTTCCTAATACGCCCAGAAAGATAACTTTGTCGAAAAAATCATAAGACTGGATCAAAAAATCTTGGTTGAAAATTTTGAAAGTAAGAGTGAACGAGAGGTGGGCGTTAGTAGATGAAAGTGTTATCAACATCTTTATCCTCGTGCTTACTTTATGCAGCAGACGAGATCGTGCGAAACTACCCTTCTCTTTCTATTGGTATATGACTGAACATTGTCGTTTAAGTATATGGAATACCAATGTTAACATACATGACAATATGAAACTTCTTAGATGCGAAATAAAGTTATGCGTATTCGGCAAACAAAACCATTACCCGAGTTTTTTCATTGACATAACAAACAATGAAACCTTTTGTACTGTAACACACTCTCGTATCGTCAAATTAACAAATTTAAAATATAAGTTGCTCATAGCGAGTGTCGACTGCGGTATTCGATTTTTAAGATATTCAGTCTCGTATAGGCACATAGTAATATGAGAAATGTTCGCATCCAATTTTTTATACAATAATTAATTTTTTGAGAGATTGAGTTTTCAGGATCTTGCTGAAATTCATCAAGCACATTAAGACTACACTAGATTCAGGTTCTTCTGGAAATTTACTGATACCGAACTGGAGAAACTGCTGACAATATTTTATCAAAACCGATAGGTTATTAGTGCTTCGTCATATTCGTTATCAAATTCAAGAGTTTGATAAACATAGGGCTCACTAAAGTGGCTGTCTTTAAATGATTATAAAACCACAAATCAAAATTTTCGCCAGCATTTGTTGCTGAATCTTCGTCACAAAACTTTGTTTCCGTTAAATAAAGAAGATGTCCCGCGATATTCACTAAATTCATTATTCTTTAATTTGATGTAATAAATCTTTTTCAAGTAATAATTATCGTACATAATGGGAAAGAACGTTACTTTGAATGCACATTTGATTATGATATCTTAGCACCAATCACACAGAAATAGTTTATAAGAACTGTTTACCTATTGCCTATCAGCCACTCTCGATTTTGAGTCTCATAAACTCTGTATCATCAGGAGATTGAATTTGACGCAGTTTGTCTTCGGATGTCTAACTCAGAATAACCGGCATTGCTGCCTATTTCAGATAGTGATAGAAAGGACAAGCACATCGAAATGTGTTGTGAAAAACCGAATAGCAATGTGACTATGATTAAGTCTTCCATGTCACGAGCGGGGCCCACCGTTGCTCGCTTATATTTTCTTATTCTTCTATCCATCCGATTGATGTGTTTGCTTTATTCGCATGAACGTTTTTCTCCTAAATTCTGTTTTTACCTTCGAGACATTTTCTCTTCTGTTGTTTTCTCCTTAAAGATGGTAATGTCGGCTGTTTTTTGGGATTGAAATTGCCCATCTCTAACCCTCCTGCTGAGCAAAACCAAACAAAAGTGATCTAATCTTATGATATGTGAATATTTAGCATAAAAAATAGATCACTTTTTAAAAATATCAAATTTCAAAGAAATCAATAAATGATCAGTATAATAAAATATTATATTCGGAATGAAGTCATCGTTGTGTCAGATTTCTTTAGGAAAAAGTTCTTTTTGTATTGGAGTGTGGGTGTGGGGTGTGGTTGTAACCAGCTCGGGTGTGGGTGTGGGTGGGTGTGGGGTGTGGGTGTGGAGATCATTCTCTTCCTCACACCCCACACCCACACCCTCACACCCACACCCACACCCACACCCACACCCACACCCACAT
>CAJNOL010004626.1:0-14648 GCA_905250125.1 Rotaria sordida
TAAAATATTCAATTTTATAAAGATAATTTTTTATGAAATTTTTCATACATCTACCTGAGGATGCCCAAACTCGTATTGGGCTAACTTTTCACCAGTTCATCGAAATGCGGCAAAAATTTGGATTTAGGGGTTTTAGACGATGCTGATTAAGATGAAGACATCAAATCAGAAATTTAAAATTTGTCCAGTACCTCGGTTCATCGGTCCCCTCATGGACTCTCTCTTAAAAAACGGGTCTTTAAATCGAAAGCGGGGGAAAACCATTGTGATATTCGGAATCAGCACGTTCGATTACCTATTGTCAACTGAGTTTCAGCTCAAAAGCGAGGGGACAGTTGGTGGCCTTCCCTCGTAAGTTTGAATTCTAAATTGTTTGCATATGTAATGAAATTCAATTTCGTGTGCAATATCTATATAAACATACGTATATATAGATATATACAGGTGTTCTCCTTCATAATATTATTAGCCATTCATATATATAGATTCTTTATGAAATTATGAGAGGTATTTTATTTGCACATAACAGCGAGAAAAGAAAAAGAGAATAATGTCAAGTTGTGAGTCACATACGAAAAAGTACACAATCATCATAGAGATCGATTAGCTATTCAAATAATCTTGCGTATCATTTTTTTTCAATATCTACGAAACCATTCTCATAGCTATGAAAAGATTACAACAGTTATAAAATAGTAAAAGAAATATTTAATATTGTTTAAACAGCTATTAGTTTATAAATAGCTATTGGTTTTTATAAATAGTTATGAGTTTTTAATTGCTGTGGTATGTTGAAATGGCTGCGGAGTTTTTAATCGGTACGCGATCTGTAAATAGCTTCAGCAAATTTAAATACATGTAGGATATTTGAATATTCATAGGAAATTTCAAGTAGTTAATATTAAGTGGATGCATGATCATTAAGTAGCTGTAGGATAATTAAGTAGCTATAGGAGATCATTAAATAGCTGTAGGATGATTGAGTAGCTATAGGAGAACATTAAGTAGTTTTAGGTTCATTAAATAGCTACAGGAGAACATTAAGTAGCTGTAGGTTGATTAAGTAGCTATAGGATCAACTAAGTAGCTATAAGAAACTATCAAGTATACATAGGTTGATTAAGTAGCTATTAGCTATATTTCAAAAGTATCTCTTTTGAGAAGCTACGCTATTTTACACCACTCTCACGTCTCCGTGTGTACTATTCGACCATGAAAACACAAACTTTTCACCATCCTAAAATAACTTGTTCACACTTGGCACTGTAATGCGGTCGTAATTCCGCGATCTAATCTTATTTTCAATAGTATATCAGCTAAGCTCGACACAGACATCATCATCTTCAGATATCCGCTATATGAGCATACATAGACCGGCGCCATGTTCAGACGAGATCAACTGAGTGAAAGAAACTTTGGATTGTAGTAACTCCTTGATGATTCGATTAGCCTTTCGACCCGGCTTTAAATTGTGAATAGATATAATTGAAACTGTAAAAATATTGTTTACTTGGTTAATAGTTCAACGAATATGATTTATTTTGTGCATTGCATTATGCTCAGTTGTAAAGAACAATGTAAAATACATGCTGGAAAAATTGGTGATCAAAAGCATCTGTTTTGGTGATCAAAACTATTATTACCCTAAATGAAAAATCTATTTTATTTACACTAAACAATTGATTATCGTTCAGTACTTGTCTATATCGGCAATTTTGAGTAGAAATACTTTCGATCGATAAAATGATGCTGTGCATTTTAGGTGAAAGGCGTTATTGTTCAATTAGATGAACTCATAGCTCAGATTCGATCTGATCGAATAGGACAAATCCAAAACAAAGTCGATGAACCAATTACAATCAATATTTTCAATACAAATGCTGGCCAAGGACAATCGACAACTGGACTCAATGGTCAGTTCGTTCATTCGCAACTGCTTATTGATTGTCTTCTTCGAATGAAATCGACTTCGATCGATAAAAATGAACTTATCGAATTGTGTCGAAAAGAGTATCAAGGTAACAATGTTGAATTAACAAATGTTCGTGAGTTTCAGCAAAATTATTCGTCCGATCGATCAGTATGGTGGTACACAAGAGAATCGTTTCTTTATAAACTATTGAACAAAGCTCTTCGTGTTCAAAATATTGATTTACTTTTTTTATTTCGATTCTTTATTCGTGACATCGAACGACAACTCAATCAGTACCGATGTTCATCGCCTGTTTGTCTCTATCGTGTTCAATCGATGTCCAACGAAGAACTAGAAATATTGAGAAATTCGGTTGGAAAACTCATTTCAATGAATTCATTTCTTTCGACAAGTATTAATCGTCGGCGAGCTCTTACCTTTCTTCACTCACCTAAGTGCAACGATGATCAACAACAAGTGTTATTCGAAATCGAGGCCGATCCTCAACTCAAAGATATTAAACCATTCGCCAACATCAGTCCACTCAGTTATTTTACTCAAGAAGAAGAGGTATTGATGATGGTAGGATCGATCTTTCATCTCAATGATATTCGTTGTGATGAAGACCGAGTTTGGATCATTCGAATGACGTTGTGCAGTGATAGCGATCACGATTTAAAGGAGATTTTATGTCATATGAAGAAAGATTTAGCGGGTGGTGAAGAAACGAATCTAAACTCATTCGGCATTATACTTCGTAAGATGGGCAAATTCGATGATGCTGAGAAATACTATCGTCGATATCTTAATGAACTACCTTCTCATCCTGGAGACATTGCTGACTGTTATTGGGGGCTCGGTGATGTGGTCTACGATAAAGGCGATTATGATTCGAGTCTCAAGTGGCACCGCAAATCGCTGGAAATCAAAATGCGAACACTGAAATCAGATGATCCTAGTCTTGCACACAGCTACAAGAGTATTGCCAATGTTTATCGAAAGAAAGGTGATTTAAATCGAGCACTGGAATCGTACGAGGAGGCACTGATGATTTGGAAGCGTGCGTTCGGCGAGAATCACCCACTTGTAGCTGCATGTTTCAATAACATGGGTATTGTCTATAAAACACAGAAGAAATACTCGGAAGCACTTAAGTTCTACAAGAAGGACTTGGCTATTTCTCAGAATCATCTTCCTGCCGATCATCCTGACTTGGGTAAATCACACCACAATATTGCCAATGTTCATTATTCTCTCGGTGAATATGATCTCGCATTAGAGCATTATCGATTGTCGCTCAAAATCTTCGAAAAGTCTCTTCCTCCTCAACATCCAGACATTGCAAATACATACGAGAATATCGGTCTTGTTTATGAGCAGAAAGGTGATTTCCCAGAGGCATTTTCATTTTATGAAAAAACATTTACCATCTATCAACAAAAATTACCTGCTGAACATCCTAATATTGTTAACATCAAGCAAGATATTCAACGTGTTTCGTCTAGATTGAAATAAAACTGTTTTACTTGATTTTTACGAAGTGAACAAAGTGTCCAAAGGTGGATATATGAATGTCTCAATAGATTGATAGGCATCGATTGTGCATTGATCTCTAGATGGACTCTAATGCATACAATATCAGTTAATCATGGCTTCTTTTGTGTTGAGATGAAAAAGTGAAGTTTGTCGACAGAATAATGTTGGAGTTTTCTCTAATGAGAAATGATGTATCTGAATCCAATAGCATTTATCTTTGATATGTTGAATGCATTTTTCACATAATCATAGTTGTATTTGTATTGAATAACAAAAGTGAAATGATGTGTGGACTGAAATGATCGCTTTTTCCCATGATATCTTGACTTTCATCTATCTAAGATGCGTCAGAGAGTTATTAGAAGTGTTTCCTACGACTTAGTTTTGTGCTCTCTCAATATGAAGTTTTCACCCCTGGGGTAGTCTCCAGCACCAGAATTTTTCTTTTCTCAAATATCCTTGAAAGCGTTTAATTTCTATGCAATTTCCCGCGCTACTTACTAATATCATATTTATATTTCAACTGGGTCGGATATTGTAACAGAAAACAGCATTTTACCATTCCATAGATCATACTCTGGAAAAAAAAATAAAGGCGTGTCGGTGTTGGTGCGAGTGCGAGTGCGGGTGGGTGGGTGAGAGTGTGCGTGTGTGATTGAGGGTGAGTGTGGGTGTGGATGTGGGTGTGGGTGTGGGTGTGGGTGTGGGTGTGGGTGTGGGTGTGGGTGTGGGTGTGGATGTGGGTGTGGGTGTGGGTGTGACTTCGGGTGTGTGGGTGTGGGTGTGAGTGTGGGTGTGGGTGGGTGGGTGTGGGCGTGGATGTGGGTAGGGCGTGAGTGTGGGTGTGGGTGTGGGTGTGGGTGTGGGTGTGGGTGTTGGTGTAGACTACTAAAGACACCCACACCTACACTCACACCCCCACACCCACCCACACCCACACCCTTCAATAACACATACACACCCTATTTGACATCATTTTCAGTTCTCTTAAGATGGAAGTGCATAGTCAATGAGTAAATGTTAATCTACATAAAATGATACATGTTCAGTCAAAATATATTGTCAAACAATCTTCGCAAAGAGAAGACAGAGTGGAAGCGAAATTTTAACGAAAAAAACACTTTTGAGGATAATATACGTACAATGGCTGTTGGCAGGGTGTGGGTGTCAGTGTCGGTGTCGGCGTCTTTATCTTCAAAAGCTACACTCATAACCACACGCAAATTTTTTATATTTGTTATAGGGGTTCAGAAATGAGAGTACAGATTATTCAGAAAAAAAACACGGAAGGTAAATAATGCGAAAATATACGAAGGTAAGGACTATATGTCGAGATAGATCGCACATCACTTCATTATGCTTGTAGCTGTGAGGATGTCAGTCAGCCCGCCAATATCATTTTCCTGACATAATCTTGGATAGCATGTTCGATCGCTCCAGCTCGACTTTTCCGATTTTTACCTTCACCTAAGATGGTTGCACTCAATACTGAACACCAGAACTGGCCACTCCATACCCATTCCCAGCGATAAAAAATTACTTTGAATTGTGACTTGCAATTAGTGCCAAAAACTTGTTTTTCGTCGATATCAATCCATGATTTATACTTTCTATAAATTGCAGTACCGACAGCAATACCACATGCAGTCCATTGCCCATCACGGCATGGTTTTAAATTCAAAGGTTGTGGGTGAATTGCATCATGAACACTTATGTCAAACAGCAAAATTGCTGAGATAAAGTGAGAGACTTTCTGAGTGTGTATTTTCTTGGTTCAAAGTAAAAAGAAAGAGACAAACTGAATTGAAATCAAAAGTCTACAGACATTTTTATACACGCAAAATATCTTTCCTCACTTTCTTCTTTGAGAAATTATTACTCCTATTACTGCATCATGCAATCTATACGTGTGTGCAGAAAAACCTTGCATGCCTATTTATACAGATATTTTCTTTAATACAGATATCGTTCGAATTAATTTATTTTGTGATTGATAGCTCACAAAGAATACTTTAGAATTGTATTATTTGATATAATTTTTGTTCGCTTTTAGAAGAAGCTAAGAACAAACATCTCTTCTTCTTAAACATTCCAAAATCATATACGACATAAATTGGCATATATTTTTTTTCTCCTTTCATCTGAAATGCGTTGAAGTTCACCAGTTGGGTGTGCGTAGATGCGGGAAAGAAAGACTTACACCCACACCCATACCCCACCCCACATACACATCCACACCCCATCCTCGATGTAAAATGTGTAACACATTTTGTTTTCAATACAAGTATATCCTTAACATTTTTCACCTTACAAGAACATATTCTACGTAACTTTCCGTTTGGAACAAGAACGATTTTCTTTCAATCTATTAGGGTGTGGAGTGTCGAGTGTGCGGGTGAGTGTGGGTGTAAGTCTTTCTTTCCCGCACCCACACCCACACCCTAGTGGATACTCCACAAACCTTCAAAAGGTTCTGTTGAATTTTTTATCCTTTTTTTGAGACTTTGGACACATTTGGATGCTTTTCGAAATCTACAGAACCTTTTCGAGGGGTTCAGTAAAGCTCCTTTTTTTACAGAGTTATTTAAGGCGCCCTCAGAAATGATTTCCCACTCGGGATCCACCGTTTGGGCCGAAATTTTCAGGGAAGATTACTCTTGGTAAGAAACGCTTATAGTAAAAATTTCAGCTTGATATGTCCGAGTAGATGGAACTTTCAGCTTGTTTTCCTACCTCCCAGAAGAACCAAAATAACTCTGTCAATAGAAGGGATACAGAGCTCGGGATGGTTTCAAATTGTAGCCAGCCTCTATACACAACTTTTCATCGGACGGACTTTTGAAACTCCCTTTCATTCATTTTTTACAAGCAATTTTGTGGACATGCTTGCAAAATAAGCATAAAAAAGTGCGATTCTACGACAGTAAATCTCACTTTTCTCAGCCCTGGGATTCAATATCCAAAATCCGTCAGATGAAAAGTTAGCTCTGATCAAGACCTTTAAAACAAAAAAAGCATCGATTATATGCGGAGCCGAGTGGAAGTTATTTCAACTTTCCTATCGAGAAACTGTGTTTTGAGAAAAACGCTAAAGAAATTTTAGAAATGGATTTTTTCATTCAAATCCAGAACAAGTAATGTTACAATGGTATATTCCACTGGACCCTCTTAAAGAACGTCATAGATGACGGCAGCTAACGCCATCTGACATGCTGATGAGTATGAAAATGTCCTATTCAACGACAATGCTAGTGGGAACGCAATTTTTCTGAAACTGACAACCTTGAAAAACTATGAAATTTTCTACGAAAACATGGCAGTAGATTTTAAGTTTCATGTGATAAGTCTTTGAAAATCTGATCATTTTTCAAAAAACTATATATATTCTGAAAGAGGAAGCTTCGCCGCATCTTTCTGTAATAAAAACTCAACTTCGAAATTTTCCTGAAAAACTCGATTCTCTGAGAAGGCGCCTTAACTGACGATAAAGAATAATGCACATGGTGTGTAAGGCGATATTTATGATCCTTACAAATATTTGATTGAATTTTGAATATTTTTCATTTCTTTGTTCCATTTTTAATTAATTGTATCTCGACATTAGTCATTTTCGTCAATGGAACTCTTATTTGTTCGAGCTCTCAGAAAATCAAATCATTCAACGAATATTTACGCAAACAGATTGAGCATAATAAACATCTAGTGATTTCACTACCGATTCTCATTTTATTAGCTCTACACCGGCTAAATATATCGTTTCTGTTCGGATGTATGGAATTAGCTTGAAATTCTTGACTGTCTCTCATTGGTTATTTTATTTCACTCCCACCAATTATAACATTTGTATTTGTTTTACCATCAAAAATGTAATTCTACACAAGACGTATATTATACGGATATCTATCAGAAGATTAAATTGCAAAATAATTTCAAAATGTCGCGAAACATTTCTTAAACAATTTTAAAATTTCGATTGATCGTTCAATATCATACATCGCTCGATGTGCTTCGCTCTCATTAGGATTGCCTCGATACTTTTCTTGCATAATATTTTCTACATATTTCTCTTTTTCTGCCCACTTTTCTGGCGTTGACCAGCGTTCAACCATTCCGTGGAAGCTGCTGACGTCGATGATGCGATAGTGTAGATAGTTGTAAACAGATGGCATCCGTAACCGAACAACCTCACGATCCCAGTGAATCGAACTGCCAGCCAATGGACAACTTTTCTCCGGGCAGTGTCGCTTAATTAACTCCAGTAATTGCCTTTCCATTTCTTCTTTTGTTGTTTTCGATGCCACGATATCATCGAACAAGCCATTTCCACCTAAAAAATCACAAACAGAGAAATTAAATAGCATTCAAACAGAATTCAGGGACAAATCATTTTTCAAAAGAATTATTCATCGTTGAATATACTATGACGTTTGTATCAGTAGCATTCCGTACCATCGATTCTGCTCTTGAATGTTTTTTGATGGAAATCAGATAGCTTTTCTAATTCAGGTTTTTCATAGTGGATAATCCAATGCCCATGTTCCAATTCGTTCAAATTTTTGTCCGTAATAATCACAGCACATTCCAATATATGAGGATCATCCAAGGACGTTAGTTCTAAAAGATATATAGAAATAATATGATTATTGTAGAAAGCAAATGAGTTACGCGACAATCGAAGAGTCAGAATCACCTGCTCAACATCTCTGAAAATCTGGCAGGTTAAACGTTGGTGAAAAGTTGGATGCTGATGCTTTTTAAATTCTAATATTTTGCGAGTCTTTGAATTGATTAAATTCATATGAAGAATTTTAAATTGAATACAAAATTCCAGGCACATACGCAGAATTTTTTTCTGAGGAAGCCTATCGTGGGAAAAAATACTTTACTATGCAAAAAGCTTCTGCTCATACCACGCCTCAGGTGCTCTTATTCCTTAGACGGATTTGAGCTTCCTGAGTCTCCTTCGGTACGTGTCTGCAAAACACTTGTTTTTTGTAACCAGCTAACCAAATGTGAGTATTCAAACTCAAGCTTCTTTTCTATCAATCGCTATTCCCTATTATTCTAAGCTAACTAAGTGAAGCACATGAGAAACACATACAGAGTTGATATTCTTGTTCAGTTTCGCTGCCTGATTCGTCCTAGTTAATCCTATAAAGCAAATCATTTAATAGTCTTAGAAAAGTTAGATATGCTGATAGAGTTTCGAGTGGATCTTTCGCTATAAGGTTTTCAAAAATATTCATTGCAATCTATACAGGATTCGAAGGTAAACAAGATAATACCACTTTAATCGTAAACGAGAATCTGCGTCATATATATCATTCCCTCAATAGGATCAAACGAAAAGAAATCTTCTCAAGAACTTTTGGATTGGTCTCGGCAGACAAATCATAGCTTATGTCAAGCGAAGTGAAAATCAATAGACATCTTTTTGCGAAAAAGTATTTTTGCTTATCATATTTCTAGCTGATAAAAAGCGTTGATGCCTTTTTCTGATCGTCGATCTGACCAAACAAGGCGATGATTCTAAACTGAAACTAAATTTCTGACTGAAAACCTTTTCGGTGGCCTTATCATGAATTGCTTGTCTTAATCAGAAGTGTAACGTTTCTAATGAGCACTGAAAAATCTCACCTGTGTCTAGCCAAATAATATTCATCATGTTCTCTCTTGTTCGCTCCAAATCATTAGCAGACTCTCCATAATTATTTACTATGGTCATATTCGCTTGCAGTTTCTTGAGAAGTTCACCAATATTGGGTTTCCCATACCAGTAAGCTAAATGCAGCGGTGTATTTCCATCCGATTCACGCTTTACATTGATATCAAAACCCAATTCATTAGCTGCATGTTCAATGGTTTTCAATAGACCCAAACGAACGAACTCGTGTATCAATAAGCTCTTGTGTCTTGATTGCAGTATACACCATCGTTGAACTTCGTCTACACCAAAGTCTTTGACTAAATGGTCAAGGGTAGCAATGATAGCTTGTTCATCATCGCTTGTCATCAACAACAAGGATTGAACACGATCATTAAGTGTTCCAATTTCACTCATGATTCAACTTGGAGTATCTTGTTGGATTCGAAATATGAAGTTATAAGAATAAAAAATTTATTAAATAATCACATGATGATTAATCGTTCGATGAAAATGATGAATCATGCTGTTCGCTAACATCGAGAGCAAACGAAGAATCTGACAATTAGTATATGAATACAAGCACAAGAAAGTGAAGCACTTGTTGAATGATGTCTTTACGGTGCTGGAGATTCTGGAAGTCTCCGATCTGTAAGTTCTCTCAGTATGCAGCAGTGAAATCTTTAACGTAATTTCTTTTACAGAGGCACCACTGATATTTTATAATGGAGTATGATCAAAGGTATCAAAATAATTCGAGAAGTATGTGATGAAACTTGCAAAGTGCCCAAATATATGACAATCAAATCAAGAAATGCATGACTTAGTGTTGACGATATTGATGCACTACTTGGCAATCAAAAGCTACTCTTCGACTTTAGCAACTAGGATGAACAAGCACGCCCCTAACTGTGATTTTATTAAACTGGGGCCGAGTACAAATGGATGGTTGAGTGCGTGAATGAGGAGGGGTCTTGGTGGGGTTGTGAATGGGTAGAGTGTGGGAGTGGGTGTGGATGTGAGTGTGGGTAGGGATATGGGTGTGAGTATGGCTTAGGGATGCAATGGTGACGATCATTCACCGGTATACCGTCATCGTTTCCCCAGTTCCGACCGATAACCGGCACTACGGCACCGGTCGTAGCCGGCAAGCGGGGTGCGGTTACCGGTTTCATAGGTTTTTCACCGATCTCACCGGTTTTTCGCCGGTTTGATTTTCTCGATAAAGAAAGGGTTTTTAGAGAAAATAACGATATTTTATTCCCTTTTCTGAAAGAAAGGGTCTTACAGTTAAAAGAATGTATGTATGTTTGTCTGTCTGTCCTGGCCAATAAGAAACGAGCTTGTCTATTTATCGGATTTCTGACCAATCTGATGAAACTTTGCTATAGGTTTTTGGGATCCAGGAGTCCGAATCCGAGGTCGGATTTTTGATCCAACCTTTCATTGGTCGAGAAACGGGCCAATCAGAATCGAGCTTTTTTAGTAATCGGATTTTCGACCAATCTGATGAAACTTTATTATAGGTTTTCGGAGTCCAGGAGTCCGATCCGCGATCGAATTTTTGACCCGATCTTTCATTGGTCGAGAAATGGACCAATCAGAATTGAGCTATTTTGTTCATTGGATTTTTGACTATTCTGATGAAACTTTGCTATAGGTTTTCGGGGTCCAGGAGTCCGAATCCGAGGTCAGCTTTTGATCCGATCTTTTATTGGTCAAAAAACGGAACAATCAGAAATGAGCTTTGCTATTCATGGGGTTTTTGACCAACCTGATTATACTTTGCCATAGTTTTCCCGGGTCGAGAGTCTGCATTCAAGGTTGTTGGTGTCGTTGGTGTAATCGCCTGTGTGCGTGTGACTGTGGATGAGTGTGGCTGTGGTTGCGGGTGGGCAGGAGGATTTGGGTGGGTGTGGGTGTGGGTGTGGATGTGGGTAGGTGTGGATGTGGATGTGAGTGGGTGTGGATGTGGGTGAGGGTGTCGATGCTGATAGTAGAAGTATCCACACACTCACACCCACATACCCATGCCCCACACCCACACCCTCATTTTTACCGACAAATCTAAATTTTTCTGATTTAAAACCCTGGTAAAAAAGTTTTAGCCAAGATAGTTTTTGCGCCCTTTCGATCCTTATGTCCTTTTGACCTAGACTTGACTGTCGTTCGTATTTTGGCATTTTCTCGAAAACGATTAAAGTGATCGAGTCTATTCAAGTTTCATTTGATAGCCACTGAGATACTCTACAAAAACCTACAAATTGTGAAACACATTTGCTGTTGAGACTTGGAGCTATATGGTCCTTAAAGTCAAAATCCGTGGAAAATATAGGTGTAAAATGAGTGTACTTCTTCTAGTTTTAAGCCTATTATATTTTTATTTGTCAAGCCACCAAAAACTTTTTTAATCTCATTTTGTAGAGCTTTTCATGCTGCATCTAACCATATAAAATTCAACATCTAAAAACCTATCAACGTCCTGAAAAAAGGCCTAGTCTGGACGGCTTATAACAGTCCTGATATAAGAACATAAGCAACTAGAGGCTTCTGTAAAGGATTAAGCTTTAATATTGTAGGAGAAATTGATTCAATATACATAAGAAAAAAGTTCTTGAAGAAGAACCGAAAAAACTTGTAAAATATAATATAGATCATCCCAGCAAGTGCTTATCAAATCTTCGTGGAAGTAATTTCTTATCTAATTGTGAAAGTTTGACGAATGACAATTATTAGGTTTTTATCATACACTTATGCTCAATTGTTCTGATCTATAAGTGGTCTAATTATACAAGTAACGCAGCGCGAACGCTGCTAATCCTCTGCTGAAAGGATGAGTTGCACTGAAGATAGGATATTAGAAGTACTAGATATGGGAAATGATTCTTTGGCAGCACATTAAGGAGCGGAATGAAACGAACCATTATTCTTCAAGAGTAGAAAATGTAGATTCCCATATTCAGTAATCCCTACGGAAATTTCATAATCTAAACATGTTAAAAATATGCTTTATATCCACATGATATCATCAACATTCTCCGTACTCGCTTTGCCCAGCTAAATGTTCTTATAGCATTATCTATAGTCTGATCAAAGTGTTTATATCGCGTCCTCGAGTTTCAAAATGTCTGAAATTTAAAGCCAAGCGATTGAAAGTGACAAAAAGTTCTGTGTTAATGCCTGAAAATGACAATATGCCGGTAACAAGATGAGTATCAAGATTTCTGGTTCCATCAAAGCCATTTTTGTTACTTTTATTTCATGAAAAAGCTTGTTAGCGCAGCTCCTTTGAGGCTGAAATATAGAACTCATATATACCATCTAGCCTGATTAAACTAATATGCAACACATAAAGTGATAAATCTCTTGTGGATTATAGGTGCTTGCAGGATAATTGATATTCAGAGTAACGGCTTCTCTAATTTCTGCATTTCAAAAAGAATTTTCATTTTTTAAAATTCTTTTTTTCTTAATTTAACATTCTTATTATTATAATCATTGAATTAATTGACAAATATGTCTGTTTTATATGTTCATGATATCTACAGCAGGTCTCAAGCACTATTATTTATGTTAATCAACTCACAAATAGTAATATTTATTATTTTTCAAGATTATAACTTGATCATTTTTTGCAACAAAATCTAAAAAATGTGACGCCTGTTATTCTTCATTGCTACGGTCTGTAATGGAGAGGGGTCTAGCAGGAGTGGGAGCCACGAAAACTCGCTCTTAAACTTACACTCACCATTTCCTTCGAAAAATATGTGAGCTTCGCAAAACTGACTCAGCAGTCAATATATTCACTACAGTAGCGTAGTTTTTCTCTCTCGAGTCATTTAAAGTAAACAAATATACCATTCACTTTTAATTTTTTATCTCTCTTATGTTCTTTTTTGAACGAAGCAGGGTCAATATGGCTCTTCTCTTAACTCTTACTCACACTCACATTCCATCCAATAAATCTAGATCAGCAACAAAAACTTGTTAGCGTCAATGATGATACACTGCGATGCTAAACCAAGATTAAGACACGTTTTCTGGTTTAATTGGCTTAGAACATTTGCCCGAATAGCGGGAGATGTGGGCTCGAGTCCCACGAAAGTCGTCTTTTTCTTCATTCTGTTCATTCACTGCATTTCCAATTGTATAAATCATATATGATGCTTACAAACCCGTGTCGCTATTCGACTATGCACAGCAGAGTAATGTTTTGAGCGATTCTGTTCCACTACGAACTGGATAACCTACGAAGGTAAAAACTTTATGAGTCGAAAATTTCCCCTTTCGTAATTTCATATACTGACTATATATGATCTGAATTCGATTGAAACTCACTGTGCTGTTGTAGAGCTAAAACAATTTTATTGTGAGTATCGATGCACGTTAAAGTTCCTAAATCATACTGTGTTAGTTATGATTCGCTGAAGGGTAAACAAATGAATTCCACAGATGCTCGAAAACTTTGATCGATAGTTATTGATGCCTATCGACAATTCTCAGGGTTACATCTCTTACTATAGACAAATGAAGATATACAGAATATGAAGATATTCTAATAGATATGGATATCTGAATACGCAGCATATTGGCTTCATATTTCTGATAAATTACTAGCACTGATTCGAATACTGTTACTCCGAAATAGAATAATAAAAACAAAAATTCTCGTTGCAAGTATATCATGGAAAGCAAGATTGAAACTTAAACATAGGGTATATTTCAATTTGAACGCAATTTTTCGTTCTTGTAAATATTTAAAAACCATATTAAAATAAAGTTTGGCTTCTATAGAAGAATCAACTGATATTCGTCTATCTATTCAAAAACTATGAGAAGTTTTTGACACCTTTGTAGATTCGGATGAGTGGTTGAAAAAAAGATATCAAGTCTCGTTCTCATCGGATGTGGCTGTGGCTATGAGGATCTGGATGCTGGTGTATGTTGAGTCAAGACTAG
This sequence comes from Rotaria sordida, assembly GCA_905250125.1. Classification (NCBI taxonomy): domain Eukaryota; kingdom Metazoa; phylum Rotifera; class Eurotatoria; order Philodinida; family Philodinidae; genus Rotaria; species Rotaria sordida. The sequence goes on from CAJNOL010004626.1 coordinate 14,052, forward strand.
CATCCACACTCATGGTTGTACATTTGGATGTCTGAGTGTGACTGTGGGATCAGTGCCGAGTTGCGATTACGAGTGTTCCCTTCACTGTCATCAACATTGAAGCCGTCACTCCTACGCCTACGTACATCCAGATGCTCCTGATACACAGATTCTTGATTTTCTCTTTTCTGATTGATTCCTTACCTGTTGTTGCGTTGTAGACTTGAGTGCGTATAGCTGTTGAATTGAAATGTTATAAAAGTAAAAAGTCGCCTAAAATGTAGCAGGAGTCATCTCCTTATATAGATTACTTTATCATTGAAGAGACGAGCTTGAAGAAAGCAACGATAAAATTTATTATCGACGAAAGAGGTATGGTAATAAAATATTATTATCTTTGTTGTTGGGCTTTTTTTGGCAGATATTTGTGCAGCTAGAGGAAAGGTGCGTTTAATCGACAAAGCTTAAAACAAGCTGTAAAAAGAGCAAAAACAATAGATGCGCTGAAAATTCGACGATTGGCTACAAGAGTCACCTGTTTTTTTCTGGGTGTGGATATGAGTGTATAGCATGTGGTGAATGTGAATGTGGCTGTGTGGTGGGTGTGGGTTTGGCTGT
>CAJNOL010004628.1:3835-14644 GCA_905250125.1 Rotaria sordida
GGAACGACCGAACGCCGGGAACGACCGAACGCCGGGAACGACCGAACCCGAGAATAAGCGAACCTGGACGCGACTGAACCCGGGAACGACCGAACCCCGGGAATAACCGAACCCGGACGCGACCGAACCCCGGGAATGACCAAACCAGGGAATGACCGAATCCGGGAACGACCGAACCCCGGGAATGACCGAACCCCAAGAACGACCGAACCCCGGGAACGACCGAACCCCGGGAATGACCGAACCCCGGGAACACCGAACGCGGGATTCCCGAAACCCGGGAAGTTCGGGCTCGGTACATGCCCCCCCCCCCCCCCTCCCTCAAAAAAGTTAGTTTTCGTCAGAATGGTCAAGGTTGAGATAAATACATAGGGAGATAGCCTGTCATTTGGTCTTTCATAAACGATAAAAACTTTTCTTCGATACCTCCTTTTTTCCGAAAAATTTTCAATATTTTTGATGACCCCTATTCGAAAAACCCCAAAAATCTTTTACGTTTTTCTCAAAATGGTGGTCGAATTACGTAGCCCCACCAAAAGTCAATTATAATCCGATATAAAGTCAAATCTTTTTTTTTTGTTTGATAGAGTATCAAAAACTGCAGTGCCTATGAGCGCTCTTTTTTGATAAAGCTTTCCTATTATTATATTGAAAACCGATTTTATAATATAAACATAATTTTTTTGAGGGATTTTTGAGTGAATGAATTTGTGAACCCTTTTTTTCTTATTAAAGATAAGAATTTTAAAAAAAGGGTGCTCATAGGCACTGCATCCTGACATGCTCTTTCAAATGAAAAAACAATGAACCATATTGAATAAACACCCATAGAGATTTTTTGGGGCTACGATAAGCTGTTTTTCCACCCTTGTTTGGTTCGTATCGACCTTATACATCAGGATAGAAGGCTGAAGCTTTTATCACGTGCGTCCTATCACAGGCCCAACATATCCTCCAAATATCAGCCTGTTTGGATGTTCCTGGGCTGAGATCAAGTTTTGAGGGGGGCCCCCTTAAGAACAATCAGTTAGAAAAAATAGGGAGTCACTCTCTTCAGACAGCCTGTACTTGAGTTCATTCACGAAAAAACAATCTTAACTCTCACCGATGAACAAGGATGGATCGCCGATCGTACCAGTCTCCGCATCAGGAGCGCCATTCCCTGCCACAACACGTCCTTGTTTTGAATTCACAGGCCAATAGATGATACGGTTATTGTTCCTATCAAGGATGTGCATATTACCAGCAGCATCAACAAGCAAGTCGTATGGATGGTAGAGACCATCGAGTGACGTTGAACTTATCCCATCAGTAAAACCGGCCACAGTTACGCTCTGTCTACTCCACGAGGCATTCGCAGAACAAATAATAGTAGACACTACAAACAAATCGCATAAGTGTCAGTTGGCAAATATAAAGGACAACATGAGATACCTGTTGGTATACTTGCCGTTGATGATAAGGTGGATGTCGCTCTTAGAGACTCTAATTAAAGTATATTTAGATAGCAAATTGAGTAGAAAGAACATATCATATTGATTTCAAATATACATACTCTTAATGAATAAATTCAATTTTCTCACATGATATTTCAATAACCATCTTGTCATATGCACTTACATGATTTTGCATAAGAAGACTTTATTCATGAACATGAATAGAGAATGTCATACAGCTCCGATAAATTTTGGATCCCTCATCGAAAGAAGGGTAGGATTGAATCTTTCTTAATCGAAATTCTCTATATTTCTAATGATACTTGACACATCAGGGATGCTCCGGAACGAGTTAACTCAGTGTCTTGATAGCTTATAATAGACACGTATGGGCTAGTTGTGAGTTGTGTCAGCTTGTCCTTTCAAATGCCTTTAGCAACAATACATCTAATAACCATTTTTAAACAAGAAAAAGAGCTGTTCAATGCAAGTTTGATTTCTCCAGAAAAAAAAGCAGACAGTGCTTTGTGCTTCTAAGTAATAATAAGTATTTGATCGATCTACATAGAATAAATGAAGCTAGGTTTAATACAGCATACCGAGTCTGCTGATGTTTTGCTTTATTTGAATCTTCCAAGAAAGTTCTTAGAGTATTTATCTAATTGTTGAATGTTTCTAATCTCAATACAAACTTGTTCCAACATCGATTGTGATCGAGATACATAAAACTTTCTTGGCTATCGAGTGTTAAAAGCTACACAAGTCCATGACGCATGGATTACTGCTTACAATGAAGACTAGGGTAGTCCCTCTGACTTCATAATTTTCAGGTGGGCAGAAGTCGTTTCAAAGATGATTCACGTGGCTGTCGCTCAATAATCGATGCCACTTAAGAAATTATTGACACTATTGATGATGATTTAATTATTAATCAGCAATGATTAGATTGTCAACGTCTTGGATATATCCAGTGGCAATGTGGATAAACAACATTTACATTTAAGAAAGCTTCGTCAATATGATTTCGGACTTGTGATGCAATCACTAGCGATGTTACTTGGATTTACCATCCATCGCAAGATTGAATCAAAATTATGTACCGCAGAATAAGGAAGTCATCTGACTGTCAGTAAAAGACAGCAACATAAGGAAAAAGACAACGTTTCCTATCTTCTCCATGAGGAATGTTTAAGATCATTCTTCGAAGAGTTTTTGAAAAAGAAAATCATCAAAGAGAAACAGTATCAAGGTTCATCATGATTATGTAAAGTCACATGCGAAAGATATTATTATTAATGATTATCAAGAGCAAAGTTAGTCACTTCTATTCTTCAGACTTTTGATTGTTCAGCTATCTTAAGAATAGACTCGACGTAGCAAGTTTGACGAAAATAATAACCAAATGAATTCAGTTCGTTACCTCTTCACGATTACAAAAAGTAGATAGAAGAGATGAACGTTTTTTTTATTGAGTATCCCAGTGACTACTTCACACATTTGCTTCGGAGAGGTCAATTATAGGATTTTTGAAATTTCACGAATTTGCTGTTCATTGGAACAGTGAATATATTTTTAAATTCTAATGGAATTGCTTAGAAATTAATCATTAGTATGGTTACTAGAGTCAACATGGCTGATTACTTCTATCTCGACAGATTGCGACTATGGTGTCAGAGCGGAAAGTTATAATCAGGACTCTTGGGAATGTGCTCAAACCTCATGAGAGAATTTAGACTTGTGTACATCGAATAATCACTGGCGTATTGAAATTCGACTCAGGAAAACTATTATTTTTTCGTTTCCAAAATGTCAAATTACAAATTAATTTGTTGATCAATAGGTAGCCAATTAAACGGAATATTATTCTTTACATGTAGAGATATGAGCGATGAAAAACTCACCAATTGATGTTCTGGACACATCTGCAATGGAAATGCGTCAACTTTACGCGAAAATTCTCACATGAGACTAACCTTGTGGGCGTCGTGTGATAACAATTGGTATTACTATAATTACTATCACACAAGCAACAATGATTGTGGTCGGCATTATGTTATTCATTTTGTTACAAAAATTCTTTCTCTGCCACCAGCCGAGAGAAGCATCATGAACATTCATTGGTATTTGTTGTTCAGCGGAGATCTAGTAATATTATTTGAGGAAGAATGATAATCAGGAACAGAAAAAACATACCGGAGCCTCTGCTGATACGTTGCCAGTAGCAGTGACTGTTGTAGACCGAACAATTGATGCGCTAGATCGAAAAAATCATACTGAACAGAAGCAATGATGTTAGTGGAGTTAACTTACGGTGAAATATTCGCCCTATGCCGTCCTTGAATAATATCGACCAAATAATAATATCCTCTCGCTATGAGCGGATAGATGAGACGAAGTACAGTTGTCAGACCTCCAATAAGACTGATAATCGTTGTTACTACGTAAAGAATATCGAACTGTAAAAGCTGCATGTAAGTGCATATCGAAGGTAGACATCTTCGAAAGTAGACATCATAGTCTTCATGACGAGACCAACTTTCGACAAACAGTTCATAGACAATCGACCCCACCAATGCGTTCGATGGAAAACGACTCTCTGCAGTGAGACTGACTGGCAGAAATTCCGTTGTCATATTATCGAACAGTGAATAATGCAACGTATCGAGACATGTCTGATTATAGAAACACTCGAGAGTCGATTGAAGTAACGTTGGTAATGGTAAACATCCAACGTGCAAACCGGAGAACGATGTGTTGGCTATTTCCATCAATTGTGAACAATTGAACGATGTTCCACATGAACAGTTTCCAAATGAAACTGGCAACACCCAATACGCAGGCCTTATATCTGAATAAGTTGGTTCAATTTTCCAGTTGGTGAAGTAGCTTGACATGATTCCATTGCCATAGAATATTGCTTGCAGATAATCGAGTGTATTGTGAAATGTTAGAGCTATTTCCAAGTAAAATTGATCAATGGTCGAATTCACTTGATTGTGAAATTGTTCGATCGTCAGTACTTGTGCAGTGATGAGCTGTTTTTGATGGAGAACAGCAAGAGAGGCATTCATGGTCTGATTGATGACTGCACACAGACTTGAGAGAAGAGAGAGTTGAGCAGCGAGAAACTGTCTCTTGAACAATGTCGATTCAGGAACGAGGGTCAAGTTGTTGCCCATCAATGTTTGTACGTAGGCTGGTGCAATGAATAGGCTCGAACATACTGGATGGTAGTTGTCTACCTGAAATACAAACAGAAATGACTATAATTTATTTGTTTTGTTGTCAAATAGACGAAATTATTTGAGAGAAAATTTCAACTCAATGAAATCTGTGCTGGGTTTTTAAGAAGAACTCAAGCAAAAACTCTGACGTTCAAGATAGATAGGTATTGATGTTTATCACTAGTCACGTTAGACTTGAAATTTTACAACACTGTTTTCCCACTGATATGGAGGCCCCAAGGAAAAATGTACACATGTACCATCATAAAAACTGATCTTCCTTGTCTTAGTCTGGAGGATGAAGTTTCATAGGAACAGATTTTGAATAACTGTCATGCTTTTCTAAGTTTGAATAGGACTGTTCGATGTCTTTTTAAAGCGCATGGCCTATTTAAATAGCACTATCTTCTGCTCTAGTATCAAAACAAGGAATCATACTCGAGTTCTAACAATTGCTGTATCTTTCTGGTATGAAAATTTTTATTCTCTCACTAGTTCTCAGAACGAGTATTAAGCCAATGTTGACAGCTAAAGAGTCAATACATCGTAGAACAGGAGCCTTTCAATCGCTCGATACATGAATTGATATAAAGCCAATCTCAGCGATTAACTTGTAAAACAGTCCAAATCTCGATGAATTATACCGAAAGAAAACAAATTGACCCAAAAAATGCTTTTTATGCGTCCCCTTCTTTGTGAACAACCATCATCACCTGCGTTTTTCGAGGAGATGAGGATGTTTTCATCACTCACCTGCCATCATCTTCACAGAGAGTATAGCAGATATTATCTGTCTGATCGATAGTGTACAGAGGGCACAATATAAATTGCCGTATCATATCGAGACAAAAGCAATCTTTCGAAATCGATGGTCACTTCATTCAGCAATCTAGCTGATCACTATTGCCTATGACAATTTCCACTGACAGCAATAGGAACTGTGACGAAGAAGCAATCGATTAGATTTGCATAAAGTGAAAGATCAGTAATAGACTCATCTTACCTTGATGGACAGAAATGTCGAGTAGGACATCGATGCTTGACTGCACGGACAAGACAAACTCAATGAGTAGTGTTCGTGTAGTTGGGCAACGATGTTCTTTGATGGTCGCTTCATGGTAACTGTACGACTGTGTTCAAGGAACAACATGTAGAAAAACAGCCACACAACGATCACTGACAATGATACAATGTAGAGACGTGTCGATAAGCGCTCTCGTCGTTGGATGCTTACATGGGGTGAATCAGAGTCGAACAAATTTAGTGTCGATAAGAAACGCTGTAATCGAACAACGATCGAAACCTTGACACCATCAACATTTATCGATGATGAAGCTACACAAATGAAAAAAACAAATCCGAGAATACAATAATTATTGAAAACCAATCAGTCACTTGAACGAAATGCAGCTAACTTACTTGATGATGGTACAACGCGATGCTGTCCAAATCTGATTCGAAGTCGAGCACAGAGTTCAATCAACAATGGACAGATTATTCGAAGTGACACTGACAATCCACCGAAAAGAGCTATGAGTGTTGTTACGATGTAGAGCGAATCAAATCGCTGAAAATAAGTGTATGTGCATATTAGAGGTCGGCAACTAGAATAATACGCTTCGTAGTTTGTCGTGTTTGTCCACGCTTCAATCATGAGTTCATCAATGATTTCACCAAGCAATGTCGAAGGAGTAAAACGTTTCTGTATGCCCGACTCGAGTGCCGGGATATGTTGCTCTACTGCAATAGGCGTCAAATGGGTTCGAATAAGTGAAATACACGTTTCGTTAAACCAGCATTCAAGTGTTGACATTCGGAGTCCATCCAATGGATAACATGCACTCCACATACCAGGAATCGTGAAGAGTAGCGTGAACGAAATAGAAGATGTGTTCCAATTAAAGAAGCCTAATTGTTGGGTGCAAATGTCAAGTAGACACGAGCATGATGGGAAAATATCATTTGCTGATAATTTTATTCCCAGATATGACTGGTAACCTATAAAAAGACCAAATGTGTCGAATTTTGCCCGAGCGAAAAAGTTTGAGAGTTTGGTGGTGAGAAGCTGATTTCCATTGATGGTCTCGCGTGCTATATTGAGAAGTTGCTTGAATTTATTCGGTGTGTCTAATTGAAATTCGATCATGAGCGCTTGTACTTGTTCTTGAAATTGTTTGCGAGACAATGTTTGAATGTTAATCAGTTGAGTTGTGAGAAAGGTGGTTAATGCGTCCATGATCGTCGTATTGGCCACTGTGCAAAACGTACGAATTGCTCGAAACATAGTCAAACCGTACGAGCGAATGTCTAAATAGTAATATACTTTTGAGTTAGGATCCGTAGAAAAACCCAGACGATCTATCCAATCGTCAGAGAGAAAATCGCTTGAACAGATTTGATGAAAGGTTGGTGTTCGAGAGAGAAATGTCGAGTGTGCAATGGCAATGTTTGAGCATGGACATGAAAGTCTAGGTTCTTCAGCATTGAATAGAGTTTCGAATTCAGCAACCGATGGCATCGTCACAATCGCTGTTTTCGTTTGTTGGACAGATCCTGCCACCAGAACAAGAATAAAGGTACCAGAGAGCAGAAGGCCGATGTAGAGTCGCGTGCTGAGAATTTGTTTTCGGACGACAGAAATGTCGCTGTCTCGTCTGGTGTAAAGATTCAAAGTGAGTAAAGCATTTTTTGTTTTTGTGTATAATTGATAAAAATATTGTCTGAATGACTGATGAGGCTCTAAAAGAGATCAAACAAAGTATTCTTTCTTGAATCGATCAGATACGCGCGTCGATTGTTCCAAACGCCGGAATTAACGTAAATCGACCAAAAAATGACAGAAACATAATGAAATAGGTCGATTCCGTTGTATTCTGGCGATTTTCTTGCGATTGGGTTCCGACAGAAATTTTTATGAAAATTTATATTGATCTTATAGGCTGTTCCGGTTGGAGCACATCGGAATCTAACGAAATCAATTGGAAACTCATCGAAAATTTCTTAAAGAAGTCTCGATCGAAATCCGGTCGCAAATAATCCACTGAAGCGTTAAAAGAACCAGTCTGTTTTGATCAGGTAAGAAATACCTGGGAACTGTTAGGATTTCGGAGATTCAACTCGTCTCTCTTTAATAACATAGGGTGAAGTTGTCTCGTTGTATCTTTAGAAAAAAAAACAAGTTGATCTGTTGCAAGACCATGAACCTTCAATTCATGTCATCCTAAAGTTGAATATATTTGTAGAATACAGTCTACTGTCGATGATATTTTGCCAATTCTTAAATGATGAATTCAAATGTCATATTTGCAACGAATTGAAGGTAGGTGGAATAACAGAACAGAGAAAATCATACGTGCAACTCTTCTATTGTGAACAGTCAAAGATAAGATAATTAATCAAACCTTTCGATACGATTTTGAGAAATGCAACACGACAAAGTCGTGACACTTTTCTGTATAGTTCTACTATCTCACACTAACTGATTTCTTGTTACCTAATGGAGATACGATAGCAGAACGATTTGCTGATCTTAATCGAATATATTCTTGTATCTTGTCACAGATATTGGTAAGTCGTGGAGTGATAAAACGAAGCGTTACAGTAAGTCCACCGAAAAGGCCTACGATTGTTGTTATAATGTAGAGGATGTTGAAGCGTTTGGCGTAAGAATAAGAGCACTGCAACGGACGGCATTGTGCAAAGTAGGCATTATAGTCGATCTTCTTCAGCCAATCGTCAACCATGAGCTTGCCAGCCAACGTGCCGATAGAAGTCATCGGAGAAGAATAGTTCGAAGCATTTGAATTGAAAACGTTAAACTTAGAGTCAAACGGTCGTTGGGCAGCGATGATTGCATCCAAACAACTTTGATTGTTGTAGCATTCAAGTGTTGATTCTAGGAGCGAGTAAAGCGGTGAACATCCGGTCCTGAATCCGGGTATTTCAAAGGCGTATCCGAGTCCAATCAGAGAACGGAGTGGATTTTGGATTGAATCAGATGGGTCGTTCGAAACAAAAAGCATTGTGGTGCATGTATAATCGGTTTCACATTCGCAACTCTGGCTTGTAGATTTAGTTTCAGTCCATATATCATAGTGATGACTCGCTGCTACCATTTCTCCTGTTTCACTGATCATAGGCATAGCATTTGTTCCTAATGCAGACCAAAGGAAGTTGCCGGCGATGAATGTAGAAAGGAGAAGATATTGACGTTGATGTTCACCAGCAATTCTTGCGACAAAATCTTGAGCAAACGCGTTAGCTTGAATATGAACAGACTCTGAGTCCAATGCGATGCCACGGCTGTTTATGAGTGATACTGAACCGAATGCTGCTCTAAATGCAGAATCGATCGTTTGTTTCGATGATTCGCATAGAGTACGCAAGAGCTGAAAATGAGCATGGCCAACGGCTCGAAGTTCAATTGGATCATACAAGCTAGGAATCTCCCGGTGCAGGTAGGATAACCATCGATCCGAGACAAAGTCACTCGAGCACACTGGATGAAAGACAGGCGTAAGCATTAGAAAAGACGAATAAGGTACAGTGAGCTGAGAACATGGACACGACAGAGTGTTAGGATAAACAGCAACCAGATATTGATAGTCCTCGACTGATGGATTGTTCACTTGTACAGTGTATTGAAGCTCTCTTTGTGCTGAATAGACCATGAGCACACCAAAGGTGCTTGCCAACAGAACGAGGTAAATACGAGTCGTGGTAAACTCACGTCGAATTGTTGCCACATTTGTCGAGTAGGTGTTGAACAGATTGAGTTGAGTGAAGAATCGAAACAGAACAGTAGCCATCAATTCGACTATTTATCCTTGCTAAAAGAGACAACAGATGAAACATTCATGATGAAAACAAAATTCTTTCAATAATTGAACTCGATCAAGAGAAAGGTAAATAGGAAAGCTGATTGTTCAGACTCCATGTTCTTCAGATATCATCAATAGCGATTGAGCAGCCTTAGCTCATTGATATGAAACTACCATTCTATTTACAACACTCATTCTTCTCCCAGTCGAGAGAATCTCTTAATAGGCTACTTCCAACGAGAGAAGAGAAACTGTTATTGTGATGTTCAATTCTAATAATGTCACTGTTGGAGGATGTTCATCGAAAATGATTACTCGTTTATTTTTAAGTTTACATTTTGTACTATGTGCTGCCGTTAGTGAATCGGTCATTTGTTACCATTCAACATTCTTTCTCGGAATTTTACAACTGTTCGAAGGCAATCTGTACAATATAAACACAGTTGCGAATATAGTCTCTTGAGAGTCACTATGTATTGTAGCCAGAAATACGTAGCTCTTGGAGCCTTTCAAATTCTTTCAGTGCTTCAGTTAAGTAAATGTGATGTGTTTTAGCTATTACTGTAAGAAAGAGAAATCGAAAGGACGTCTGATGGAATACACCTCGTAACAAAAGAAGCATTTCGTACTATATGTCTCATCTATGCAGGATGCTAGAGAATCTGGAAATAATGACTCAAACAATCGTGAACATTAGTCTAAATTTGATTTTTGCCTGATTTGAATGCTTTCAATTCATCAAATTTCACCGAATGAAGACATATTTTCCTAATGTAGTTTTGTGTGGCTTGAATCGATCAGAATTAGAGGTGGTCAGTTACAAGTTACCTGGTAAGGTAATGACAACTTCCCGTCCCTAATCAAAACACAAATAAATGTGGAAACCTCGGATTTAAATCCGAGTGTTATCTGTACTTCAAAAAGTGCATGAGACAGATGAGTCATCGTAGAATGTGTGGACGTAAAAATTATCTTGGCAAGCCTTTTCTATAAACACTTGATTTCTATTGGCTATTGCTCAACCAATAGGATTTAGATGTGAATAGAGCTCAGATTTCAACTCTTCGCCTTGATTTACCCTAACAAAGTCGTTTTTCCTATAACTTGATTTCTATTGGTTACTACTCAACCAATAGGATTTCGAGGCAGACGAAGCTTAGATTGGAGTTCTCCGACCCAGAAAATCTCGAACTATCATCGCTGCGAGCGAAAGGCAGAGCTCGAATTGTGGCTCAATTAGAGTGTGGACACAAACAGAACCAATTCCCGTTTAATTACTCTTGCAATAGGTGAGTTAATCTTCTTGTTTCTTTATGTTTTATATACCAT
>CAJNOL010004629.1:0-14633 GCA_905250125.1 Rotaria sordida
CGCACACCCACACCCACCCACCCCCCCACTCCCACACCCACACGCACATCCACACCTCACACACCCACACCCATACCCCACCCGCACACCCACGCCGACATCCCCACCCCCACACCCACGCCCTTGTATTTCATATTGTTTAATCTGGGAGATAGTGGCTCTCAAATGAGATGCATAATGTGAATTATAAGTATAGTTTATTTGAATTAATAATATTTTCTGTGGATAAAAAACAGCTTTAATTTTTATTAAATGGAAAATTTATAGCAGCATTCTAACAACAATATAAGATTCTCTTTTACCATTCATTTTCAGAAGGTGTCTACCGATCTTGTTATAATTTCTCTTTCTTCGTTGTTTCTGCCTCTTTCTGGTTTGTATTCCAGATATCTATGTTCTGAAAGTTCCTCAGTCACCCTAGCTACCACTTTAGAGCTGTCGATTTGTTCTGTAATCAAAGACCTATCTCTCACTAAAACTGGTCCAAACTGGACTGGTTCTAACTCATGCCATAGTTTTTTACTACTCCAAATATCAGTTAAGAAGTACTCGTCTCGTTTTTTACCTTTCGATAAAAAGGCCCTCCGCGGTTGCGTTTGTGACCAATGTCTCAAGCAGGTTTTTACTTTGTCACAATATCGACCCCAATTGCCAACAAAAAATTCAGTGTCTCTTTTGTTAGAATCTTTAATTACTCGCTCGTTTTCCATCGTCTGGTAATCATTTTGATTATCTCTTGATGCATCATCAAAGATCTCTCCCTCATATTTACCCGATTCGTAGTACTGTAGCTTGCTCTGGGCGGCATATACTAATTTTATATGGGTGATATTACCTGGAAACGATACTTTATCGTTGCTAGTACCATCGAAATGAACATGAAGATGATACCAGTACTCATCGTAATCTGTTAAAACATGCTTGCCCTCAAAAGTATTAGTCGGCGAGCGCACTGCCGCAATGCATAACGGTGTACCATTACGAAAGCGTTTTAATTTGATGCCTCGAATCTGAATGTCGTTTGCCTTAATTAGCATTTCTAAAAATTGCTGACCTCCGTCACGATCTAATAAAGGTCTCGATTTAAGACTATCGATATCGGGTCCTAATGTAGAACTCATAAGCTTATGTGTGAAAAAGGCGAAAAAATTTGGGTCAACAAAAAAACGTAAACCTTGTACAGTAACATGAGTATTCATTTTGTTAGTATCATCTATGTGTAAATTTCTGTGAACTTCATCAATGTTATAGTGACAAAATTGTGGAACGGGCAATTCTTCCATTCCAAGTTGATTTAGTAGTGACCTTTGATATTCATCTTTGGATGGTTTGCTCAAATTATTGAATTCTTCGACGATCTCGTTCAAGTCTTTTTCATTAAGGGTTTGTAGTTTGACAAATAACGGTGTAAAGAAATATCCATAGGAAGGAAGCTGTTTTTCTGTAGACGTTTGAATCGTAATTGATATATTTGTATTTTTGATATAGGCTGTTTCGAATTGATCCGCAATATTATCTTTAATCCAATTTCCAGAGAAACATGCGTCAACAACAATAATTAAATGCCGCTGCCGAAATTTTTCTGGTTCAGGCTTGAAATATGGACTTTCACTATCTTTCTCCTGATTCGTGCGACATGTTTCAAGTAATTCAATAAGAAAATCTTCGATACCAATAAATTTCGTAAATGCAACAATTTGACCAGCTTCTAGTAGTTCATCAAGACGAAGACGACCATGATCTCGTTGCGCAACTAAATATCCTCTGTACTGTGGGTATATTCCCTCTAATGATGTAAGTTCCTGAGCTAATTTATTGGCTAACTCTGATGATAATCCATGTCCGGTAATATAAACAAAAACAGTACCATTTCCTGTAAATACTCCTGCCCGATCAGTTAAAAGACTACTGCAACGATAGTCGTGAAAACGAGAGTCATTTGTATATGGAAAATAGCGTGATGCTAACAATTCACGTACTTCGTCCATATTATTAAATAGAGCTGATGCTGGAAACTTTGGATTATTTGATTGAAGGCTTTCATTGTTGAGATTCTTTCTTCTTAATCCAGGGGTAGCTTCGTGTTTGTTTTCACGTTCTTCGAAAAACCGTGTGATCAAATCAACATCTTCGGTCATCATTGTTAAATCTATTTTTTCATTTCCAAGTGGACCACCATCTATTCCACAAGGAAGCCCAAAAATACGATACGATAATGGGATCCATTCCTGTAGAATAAAAAGAAGAAACCGATGAATATATAGATACTTGGTCTAGATTTTCGATAATCTTTGTGTTCATTTCCCCTAATTCTGAGTTATCTTTGGCTGACTTATTCTATATGAATCCATATGATCCTGTAAGCGCCGTTTTCTTCTGCTCTCAAATTCCAGTATTAGAAAAAATGATATTTGCAAATACACCTAGTTCGTTCAATTGATCTCATCGTATAATAAAGTTGTCTTAGATTGCATATAAGGCTTTATTGGCACTAAAACATACTTCGAGACCTATTTGAAATATCCTTACCTCAACTTTTTGTTTCATCTTTATAAAGTAGTTCAGCAATAAATTATAATCTTCGGTATTGGCAACTTTTTTGCGTATAATGTATTCAAATTGTTGCTTCGCCCATTTGTAATTATAAATAAGCCAACGTTCGAAATCACTACGCAATGTTTCCTCTTCAGCACTGCTTGTCTCGACGTTTGTTTCAACTTTTTCGAACACATGAATTAATAATTTTTTCAGGCTTACCATCGCATCATGGTTCTGTTTGTCTGTAATGGTTATCTTGTCTTCAGGAATTCGTATACGCTGCGAGTGAATGATGCAGTAATCCCATTCGTCAACAAACTGTTTATCATTGTAACATGATCCGGATTTTGGTCCCTAAATATTGTAAAAGACAGATTTGAGCTAGAACTTCTTGTTTTAGATAAGAGTACGCTTGCTAAAACTTTTTTAGTATTTGCACAGATTACTTTAAAAAAAATAGTATCAATGACACTCCCGTACCTTTCCAATTTCCTCTAGTGTCATGTATAGATTCGCTACTTCCTCTCGAGGAAATAATTCATCATGCATCAAACCAATCGCTTCTAATTGAAGCTGGTTCCAATTTCTGTCGAAATATTTCTTAAATGATTCATGGTCCAGATCACACTGATTTCTCACTCCTTTAATGCCAATATCCAACATCTCTTTATAATTTGCTACAGCCTCCATATCTTGATCCTGGGTGGTTCGTTGACCAGATTTTTCACGATAATTGAAGTATTCTGAATACTTCTCAAGAAGATCTTTGAATCTTTCATATGAAGAAGCAAAAGACATTATCTTGAATACACAAAAAATAAACGTTTTAAATTAATATTGATTAGATAGGGCAAAGTCGAGTATTCATGCAAAACAAAACAAACTTCTTCTTTATTAAAAGTATTACAGATTGTCGTCAATTTACAAATTTCAAAGATGCTTCTAGAAATGTAATTACTTACAGGATGTTATGCGAATGCAACTTTTTCTCTTTAACAGTCACTCACACCCATACCTTCAATTTCTTCTCTTTCATGTATGTTTGATAGGAGAGGGTTTTTATATTGATCAGGTAGCTTGCCATTCTTCTCTTCTTACACAACGATAGATTGCAAAATTCATATGTAATACTTACACGTGATGCTTAAGACATTAGTCATGTATTACAGTTCTTTTCGAACAAACAACGCAATAACATCTACAAATAGGAAAAAAAATAATGCACTATTTCAAAATAGCATACAACTATGTTGGAAAGTAGGGTGGGTGTGGGTGTGGGTGTGCACTGTAAATTAGAAAATAAATTATAGAGTATAGCAGAAGATATTCTAGAAAAGTCCATATGAATTCATCGACGAATTTTTACTTCCTTGAAAATTCGATATTCAACAAAACTGAAATACCAAATTCGATTTTCTAGTTAGAAAATCGAAAGTGAATTCATATGGGCTTTTCTAAAAATTCGCATTTTATTTAGGAATTCGAGCATTTTCTAGAATTTTTAATTCATTTTTTTTCTTTTCATTTTTATTTCATAATTACCCAAGTCGATCATTCCGACCGTCTGAAACGATGTCTTAAACTGCCTAAAACGATGAAAAAACAGCGTGATTACTGCCCTAAACGATGAAAAACGACCGCCGTTTTTCACCTTTTTTTGACCGTTTTCCGTCAGCTCGAATTGAGGGCCGTTTTTCTCGGAACGTAAACGACGCCGTTTAAGGCTCCCCCCCCCCCCCACCACCCCCAAAAAAGTCAATTTTCGTCAAATTTTTCGATTTTTTGATTTATACCGTGTTTGATAGAGCAAAGTGTCCGCTATCGAACGCACTATAGTTTATGTATTTTATGATGAGTTTTCAGGATGTTACATCAGTTTTTCTGAAACCCCCTATTCTAGAAAATAACATCTTTTTAAAGATTTTTTGATCTTCGAAGTCTTTTGAGCTTCCCTGTTGATTTTTTACAGTGATTTCTATGGTTAACATGTGTCGCTAAGTATAATAGCTTGATGCATAGTGCGAGTGGCGAATATGTAGAAACGATAGAAGAGAATGAAGATTCTCACAGTTCATGTGTCAGCCAATTTTTATTGGAAGAATAAGTACCAACGACTTTTCAGTACTTTTTCATGAATGTAAAAATGTGTATATTGTTAAAGACAACAAAATTATAAATAAAAATTCTTATTTGGAACTGTTTTACTATATTTGTAGATTAAAATCAGTTGTTAATTATATTTTCAGCAGTAGGTGATAACTATTTTTCGTTATACAACAACTTATATATTATCATCGCAAAAATAAAAGTTTCAATGGGTAAAAGAAATAATTCGTACAAAAAGAAAAGTACAAAATCAATTATAAAAGGGACTGCTCAAGTATTAGGTTATCAATCTTAGGGGGGAGGGGCGAGGGTAAAATATAGCCGGAAAGTTGATTGTGTTATACTTGAGCGATCCCAAACGAATTCGTTCAGACAATCTGAAGAGGAAGCGAGATTATGTATCATCATCAAGCACGAACGAAGAATCATTTATGTCGATGCAAAATGAATCAACAACGAGTAAACAGAATGTTAAAGATAATTTGGATTTTAATTTAATTATTCATATGAATTCTTTAATTTCATTGCTAAAACAATTTTTATGTCCTGGTTGCAATAAATATTGGGACGGATCAACAACTGTCAAAGAACGAAATGGATTATACATGCAGCTTGAATTCATGTGCTATAATTGTGGATTTCTCACTCGTATATATTCGTCACCGAAAATGCAAACTGGTAGACGTCATGAGATCAATGTTCGATCAGGTATTGGAGGTACTTTATGTGGATTAGGCCGTAGTGGAGTAATGAAATTACTAGGTGCTTTAAATTTACCACCACCAATTCAGGAGCACAAGTATCGTGAAGTACAAGAATTTATTTTAAATTATGTAGAAAAAGCTCAAGAACAGTCAATGATTGATGCTGTTCAAGATGCTATCTCTGAAGCTGGTGGTGTAGAAGAGTTAACCGTAAGTGGTGATGGTGCATGGCTAACTCGAGGGTTCACTAGTCTTCATGGAATCGCAGCTATATGTTCAACAACAGTGAGTCCAAAAGTTATAGATACTAATTGGTGTTCCAAAAAGTGTTCTAAATGTCAAGGTGCAGAAAGTCTGCGTCATGTTAATTTTGATTTATTTAGTACATTTCAGGAGAATCATGAATGTCAATTGAATTTTATAGGTATCTGCTAATGAATTGTATATCATTTTATCATAAAAGTATTTCTAATTTAGGAACATCCGGTGCAATGGAAAAAGAGATGATTTATGAAATGTTTTGTCGATCCTTACCAAAATATGATATTAAATATATATCTTATATTGGAGATGGTGATGCTAAAGTACATAAATATTTAACAACTAATCCTCCATATCCTGGTGTCACAATTAAAAAACTCGAAGATACAAATCATTTTGCAAAAAGAATGTTGACTCGTATCAAAAAGATCAAGCAAGAAAATAAGAATGAAGTTTTGTCTGATGGTAAAAAAATTGCTGGTAAAGGACGTCTGACTGATGCTGATGCAATCACATTTAAAATTTATTTTGCTAAAGCAATACGTGAATCTAAAACTGATTTAGATAAACTTTATGAAAAATCATGGGCTATTTTCAAGCATCATTACTCCACAGACAAAGAACCGATGCATGATTGGTGTGATCCTCAATGGTGTAAGTATCTTCAAGCAAAATTAAATGGTCAACAGTTTAATCATAACTCAAAACCAGCTATTCCAAGAGCATGCTTGGACTTGATAAAGCCCGTATTTCACGAGTTGTGTTCTAAAACTAGTTTAGCACGTGTGATAGATGGTGGATCACAAAATGCCAATGAGGCTTTTCACTCATTATTGTGGACTATGGTTCCTAAGCACCGCTTCTGTTCATCAACTATTCTCCGTACGGCATTAGGTTTATCAACAATAATTTATAACGATGGCTATGACTCATTAGACAAATTATTTACAAGCTTCTTTTCATCCATAGGATATTATTCTGCTGAATGTTTCGGTCGACTCCATACAATGAGAAAATCCTTTACTTCAAAAATTAAAAAAAGACGTAAAAAAAGAACAACAACAACAACAATAACAACAACTACTGCTGCTACTAATACCTCTTCAAGCGAAAGTGATGATGAAATGTCATTTATTCCAAATGATAAAAATTCTACTGATCTTACTCAAGATTTAATCGCATTGGAACTATCGGAAGAGGATGCAGATGTGGACTATGAACCGGGAGGGGATGATTAATTTTTTTTCTAACTTATTATCATTTATGTAAGATTTTTGACAAACTAGTTAATAAACTTTGCTAGAATATTTTTCTCTTTGACAGGAATTCACATGTTTTCATCTGTTTTAGATAATTTTCAACTACTATTATTACATGATATAAAATCATCCATATAAATTCAGATGATTTGGTTCCTATCATACCAAGCAGTTTTTATTGATTTGACAGTGGACATCACATAACTACATGGAGCAAAAAAAAAATTTTCATACGCCTCTGTATACGTCCACTCAATTCGTTCTAATCAATGATCGATGGAAAATCACTAAAAAGTTTATTTCACATCATGCTATTGTAGAAAAAGTCTTGAAATTCACATGTAAAACTTCTTTTGCGTTTTTCTCAAAATAGGGTTTTTTGTTTTAACACTTTTGTATTTCCCAAATTTCTCCGCCATTTTAAACGCTAGAAAGTTTGGCTTGGTGTCAAAATGACGCAAATGATCGGCTCTAGAACTTAACAGGGCCAGAATCTTAGATTTTGTGTTTAATATCTCATGAGACTCAAATCTTTTACAATGTATACCCTATTTTTTCCATATCGTATGAGATAAGCTTCAATGAAAAAAATTGCAAATGAAAAAAAAAATCGGGCTCTGTTAAGTTGTAGAGCTATGTTTTTGATATATTTTGAAAGTAACCTGAACCTTCTAGCATTTGAAATGACTGAGAAATTTGGGAAACGCCGACACCCCCATTTTGACCCATAATCGTGAGGTAAATTTTGATAGACTCAATATTTCGAACTGAAATTTTTTTCGTAAGTTACCAACCCCTAGATACACCTTCTCTGGAAAATTCAGCAAGATCGGATGATCAGAAGCAAAAATAGAAATTAGGGTGGGGGGGGGGCCTTAAGGCCGTTTCCGGCAAGTAACGATGAATACTATTGTGGCAGTATTCTTGCCGTGCAGTGTCTTACTTACACTAGTTTTTCTCGTTTACAACTTTATTTATCTTTTGCCGTCTGCTGTCCGTGAAGAGGAGCGCGATGTTTCGTTCTCTCTTCACCTTCCGTAAACACAAGAAACAATATTTATTTGTTTAGATAAAATACTTCCTAATGTGTATTTCACTGAGATAAATCTAAATAAAATACTTACTGTTAAATATTTCAATGAAAGAAATCTAAATGAAAAAAAATACTTATTTAAGAAAAATACGTACTATTGAATATATTAATGAGATCAATCTAAATAAAAAAAGATGAATTTATTTATTTAAATAAAACACTTACTGTTAAATACTGAATTGAGACAAGCCTAAACAAAACAAACAAATATATTTACTTAAGCAGAATACTTACTGCTGAATATTTTAATGAAAAAAATCTTTAAAAAAAATAAATATATCTAAGGAAAATACTATTGAATATATCCATGAGATAAATCTGAATAAAAAAATAAATAAATTTATTTATTTGAATAAAATACTTACTGTTTCATATCTCATTAAAATAAGTTTAAATTAAAAAATATATTTATTTATTTAAATGAATTACTTACTATCGAATATTTCATTGAGATAAAGCTAAATAAAAATAATAAATTTACTTAGATAAAATACTGACTGTTAAATACTTAATTGAGGCAAATCTAAACAAAAAAAATATTTACTTAAATAGAATACTCATCGTTGAATATTGCAATGAGAAAAATCTAAAAAAAATAAATATATATAAGCGCAATACTTACTATTAAATATATCTATGAGGTAAATCTACATAAAAATAAATAAATGAATTAAATAAAATAGTTACTCTTTCATATCTCATATAGATAAATCTAAATAAAAAACAATAAATATATTTATTCAAATACAATACTTACTATTGAACTAGATGGTGAAAGGAATCTAAATAAAAAAAATAAGCCTTTTTTCCAATAGACAATGACCGATCGATTATCGATTATTCGAAAATGACTAACGATAATTTTAGGACACTTGTTGAAACGATGAAAAACGGTGTGAAAACGATGGTCGTAATGGCAATCGTTACCGCTAGTACGTAAATGACCACCGTAAAGGTCATCGTTTATCGTCGTATTTCTCCGTTTTACGGCAGATCATAAACGACCATCGTAACGACAGCCGTTTTTCAGCGTTTTCAAGTCGTTTAAGGCAGTTAACGAGCCGTTCCATACGACATGGGTAATTTCCTTTTATTTGTGATATAAAATAAATAATTTAATTTTAATTCATAAATATTGAATTTCATTAATGCGCGAAATAAAATAAATAATTAATTCTAAATTTAATTTTAATCGAAATAAGTTCATAAACATTAAATTTACATACATGTGCACAGTAACATAAATAAATAAATAATTTTAATTTAAATAAAATCATGGACATTGAATTCACGTAAATGCACTGAATAAAATAAATACATCTACAAATAGTTTTAATTTAAATAAATTCATAAACATTGAATTTCATTAATATATCAAATAAAATAAATAATTTAATTCAATTTTAATTTTGAAAAATTCATAAACATTAAATTTACGTAAATGCATGGCATAAAATAAATAATTTAACATAATTCTAATTTAATAGATTTATAAACATTAAAATCATATTAGTTCACCAAACAAAATAAATAATTAATTTTAATTTCAACTGTAATAAATTCATAAACATCGAATTTCATTAATGCGTCAAATAAAATAAATAATTATTTTTTTATATTTTTAATAAATTCATAGACATTAAATTCAGATAAATGTACTGAATAAAATAAATAAATATTATGTATCCACTCATACAAAAATATAATTTATCCACTTATTACAGGCACTGAAAAAAATAAAGAATGCACAGCATTCTCGGCTAGCTTATATATATGAAGGAAACAATGACTCTATGGTGGTCATTGTTGAAATGATTTTCCAGAAAGTTGCTTTCATTTTTGCCTTTTTCTAGAATCTATATTGATTTTCTAATTTCTTTGAAAACCATTGTTTTAGAAAGTCATTGTTTTAGAAAGTCAGATTTAATTTCTATAGTTTAGAAAATCAAGCATTTTCTAAGTTTTCATAATTCGATTAATGAATTATGAAAGTTTGAGAATGTTGTAGCTTTTTAAAAGTCGGTTTTTCAAAAAGTAAAAAATCAAAAAAAATTACAGTGTAGTCACATCACATCCACACCCGCATCGTTTAATATTGCGGGAGGATCTTGTAACGATCGTGACATTATTCAATTTCCTTTTTTTATTTTTGTTTCCCACACCTTTCAGCAATGATACTTTTGTGCACTTTTGAAAAAAATCTTGCAACAGCATCTCCCAGGTCACATCCTTCCTGTGACTTTTAATTTTTACTTTCTCAGAAACACCTTATAATGCTAAGAATATTATATCTTTCACATGACTCATATTTTTCCGGAGAAAAACTTTCCAATGGAGAAGTTTTCACTCGCTATTTATTTTGTCATGTCCAATGAAATACCCAGACTCAGACGATTTTACCATATCTGATCATTAATCTCTGGGAAAGTTCTTGTAACTAGCGCACTGTCGTTCAATTTCCTTTATTAGATTAGTTTCCCAAGAGTTATCAAATGCCATTGTGCGGATGTTGATAAGACGTTGACTGATACCAAACCATACCGACACCCATACCTACCCACACATACTCACACCCACACCTAGACACCGACACCCGCACGCACATCTAGCCACCCACACCCATGCTCGTAAAATTTTATGCAAAAAATAACATATTAGGATAGTACTACTCGAAGCTCTTCATTAACTTCTTCAGTTTAAAGAATTGATGACATTGACATTTTTCTAACTTTTAGCTTCTACTAGAAGAATGACTATTATGAGCGTCTTCCTACTTCCTACAACTATGGTAGCTGTTTTACTTTTTTCTTTGCTAATACTATAGTCGATGTTGCCTTAAATTCTCTTCTTTTGACTGATTTATTTTCCTGACTACCGATTATGTGAGAGAACAGAGTTGAAAAATTTATGTTGAGGCAACGTTGAAAGGAAGAAATGCAATGAAAGCACATAGTTTCAAGAAAAAGAAAGAGAACAAAAATATAAATTTGCAGTAGTCGTAGTTCTACAACAGTCATAGATTGTGTAAAAGTGTTGTTGTTGTTTCACATTGAGACTCGCTACAATCTGTATAATTTTTTCTTCTTTGTTAAATTAAGAATTTTTTTTCTCCAACAGCAGGATAGATGAAGTGAAAGGATCCCAGAAAAAAAATCTCATTACTCTCAAAGAAATCCACAACATCAAAATAATATTTGTTTGTTTATCCTTTCGAGTAGTAGAAGGTGAGAGAATATTTCTCTACATATAAGGACAAATCAAGTTCATCAGGTATGAAATACCCTATGATCATAAGACACAAAGAAAACAAAGCTATAGAAAAAAAGGTGCCGTAAAATTCAATATTTGTGTTTGAAAGGTAAATGGAAAGTATTGTGAAATAAAACGTATGCAATAGAAGAAAAAATTCTCAAAATAATTTCCATCCGTTACACACACCACATAATCGAATATAAAAATTCTTTGAAAAAGATAATGAAGTCCAATGTAACAGTGTATCCTGTATCCAATGCAACACGAAATCAGCAACCAATCACTAACTACAATGGATCTGCACAAAAGTCAGCGCAAACTTTGTTATTTCAAGTAAGATAACATGCATTCGTCCTATGTAAATTTTTTTTCCTCATTTAGCGAATGCTTCTAACGTAATAAATCGTTAAAAACTTAACGAACCAGCTATGTTTAACGCTGTTTTTTTGATCATGATCACGCGTTAAAGATCTAAATTTTAACGATTTTTCATGCGATAATTTTCCAATAGATGCATGAAAACGTATTAAATTTATTAACGAACGAATTTGTTAGAACGATTAGTTTTTCTTGATTATTATCAGTCACTTTGATCATCAGAAGCTGATACTAGGTAGCAAGTGCTTCAAGTTTGACTATTCGTATCTAGACATAATTGACACTTGACTTCATGTCTACAACATAGGTAATCGATTGAACATTAACAATAAGCTTAGAAAAATTAGTTTTGTCATTTTAACATACATGATTTTCTCAAAAGAGTTCATATTTACTTTTTATTTCAAATTTCGTGAACTATAGACTAAGTATTTTTATTTAATTCAAAAGAACCACACGAAAGCATATAGTTCACTAAAGGATGCGGGACAGTTTGTTCACAAATCGGCCCTAAATGAAAATCGCTTCAGAAAACAGTTCAATCGTATGATGTATGCTTTTTCCTACATCTCCAGACCGCTCTCGCTGTCCATGAGTGATTTTCATGAAGATCATTTCCTACATTCTATATTATGGTCTAGTAGTCCTTTTTTAGAACAGATTCGAATCCTGATAGTTCGTTGTAGTGCTTATAATCATGACAGTCTTTCATGTGGAGAAAGCGACACATTTTTTGGATGAACAAAGCTTTTCAAGAGTTACAAAACGATGCCAAAATGTGCAGGAAAATATACTGTCCTCAATGTTTTTTGAGGACTACACTGTTACAACCTAGTAGGGAAGACGCCTGGTATTGCAGGTTTGTCATTTGGGATCTCTACTATAGTTGGTAGAACCGGAGCCATTTTTTCAAGGTAATAACAACTTTTCGAGAGCTACAAAATGATGGCAAAATAGGTTGGAAAATATGCTGCACTCACTACTTTCTGAAGACCATCTTGTTACAACTCTGTAGGGTGTGGGTGTCTTCTCTCACGTTTATATCCACACCCACACCCTATAGTCTGTTACCTGAATTCGTACAACATGCATTCTTGATAGTTGGAGATGGAAATTTTCGAAATACATACTATTGAATGAAATTTTGAAATATATTTCTATAATTGTTAATTGATGATTTCATCTATAACCACGATACAATCGATATATGTCATTGAAAACATTACTTTCTACTTAAATAATTGACTAGGATATAATGAAATTCATTCACGTCCAGAAATGCTCAAATGAAGCGTCAAACTACAGCTATGCTAGAACGTAGAGACTTTGGATCCCTCCGTAATTTATGCATAAGAAAAAACACTTTAGTCTGCTAAGTGTATGTGATACTAAGAAGTCATATAGAGAGAATATGCAAGTTATCTCCATATTTAACATAATTATATATGTTCGGGACTAAGTTTAATTTCTGATAGTCTTCATTTCTTTTAATATTAAAAACGCTCATGACGATATTTTATTATTTTTTTTAGGCTGCTCGGTCAAGGGAAGACATTGCCCGAAAAAAATGGAAGGAGATGATTAATGTTGTAGAACACATGAGACTTTCTAAAGAACAAATTCAATATATTGTTACTCATTGGGATGATGAAAATCAATGGGCCCCACTACACTATGCCGTCCATTATAATAATACCTTTATTTTCAATAAATTAACCGTTAAAGATACAGATAATAAGAACTTTCTGTGTAGTAAGTGCTTTTAAAAGACCTAGTATCTATAAATCGTATATTATTTGTAGATATCAATATCAATAATGGAGCTGGAGAAACTGTATTGCACATTGCTGCTCGCTCCGAGGCTATTTGGAAAAATGTAAGATTTCTTTCATTGTGTTATAAACATTAGGCAACTTTCTTATTAGCATATTAAAAACCATACACAGAGATGGCCTGACATCTATATTGCGAACTTCATACATTTGGAAATTTTCCTCATAGACTAGACTTATATCACTTAAACTCCTAAAGCCTCACTCGTTTACTTGACAGCAGCGAACTGTTTCAACAACGTTGTCTCTATATGATACAATTTAGTCTTCCAACCACTGCATAATGTTTTGTTGCGTTTTTCATGTCAAACAGTTGTAGACATAGTTGCAAGCATCCTCAATATATGAGCAACTTTCTAAGTAAAAATATTGCACGATTACAATCGAATATATGTTCAGAAAAAAAGACGGCTAACTCTGTCGACCTTTATTTTTGAATATGCCTTTTCCAAAAAGTAAAAAAATCCTACGAATGAAGCATTTATTGTTAGATAATCTGCTTAACCTATGTTTCAATTATGAATTTGAATACTTTCTTAGAAGAAAAACTGAAAGAATACGTCATTGATTTATCTAATTCAAAACAAGCTGTATTTGATTCCTTTCAGTTAGCATTTCGCACAGGTTCCATATGATGACAGGCTGCGAGTATCTTAATATGATGAGTTTAGGCTTTTCTACTTATTATCTATCGGCAAGAAGAAGATGGGTTCTCAGTAAAAAAAACGCTGGAAATAACATGGAAACTAAGCTCAATTTCACCTAGTTCTACCTGATATTAAATAAGTCAATGTAACCAACAATTATGAAAAACAAATCAAGCGATCCTTGTTTTCTGAGTTTTAAGATGGCAATTTGCTGGATCTTAGCCATCAATCTGTTCGGTTCTATACTAATATCACAATAAGAATGGATTGAATACCTTGCTATTGCAATATTTTCAACTTTTTGTAGATCTATCTCAACTAAATACTTGCATGTTTTTGTAATTTATCCCTTAAAATAATTGCCGAATAAGGGAATAAATTAATTAGAAGACTCAAGAGATCATAGCTGATTGTGTTCTTTTAGAATTTTAATTTTTGTTTTTGCATTGGGCATATTTCTACGACTTTTTACATCTTTAAATAGTTTAACATACTCTATTATGTATTTTCACTTCATAGTCTAATTGAAATATCATTTTGGAAAAAATTATATTTCTGTTTCT
>CAJNOL010004630.1:0-14632 GCA_905250125.1 Rotaria sordida
TTTAACTTTTTGATCTCTATCAAGATTTTCGTAGAATGCAAAACTATCATGCTATAAAAATTTCACTTGTGAATAATCATTATTATGCTAGAATCAGCATCATATGCTTATCGGACAACGAAACTATAATGATGAATCTAATGGATGTAGTTATCAGGAACTGAAATCAGTCAAAGCTCAGTTATACATCACCAGTCAGCATATCGAAAATTGCAAAGGGTGTCACGAATAAATAGCTAATATCATGTTTCATACAAATTTTACATGCGAGTTTCTATTTGAAGAAATATAATAGTAAATGGTTATGACTATTTAATCCACATGATTGATACGTGAATCTATTTTGTCGATTTTGAAGTATTTAATGACATGAAGTCGAATATTGTTTCTTATGATGAGAAATAGATCAATGACTTTTTCTCGCATACTTAGACTGCAATGTTCATGTTCTGAAAGTGAGTGGTATTGTTCTCGAAATGGTTAAAGTATTCTTTTAGAATTGATGTTTTACTTGTTCACATCTATATAAGATTATTCAACTAAGAGCTTATCAATATTGTTATTCTTTTTGCTGCTTTTCTTTATTGTCTTATATTGACAAGATGTAGAATGTTACCACTAAAACTCTTTGATGATTTCATCGAAGATCTTTTTGCATAGAATATTTTGTTTACATAAATCTTCATTAGTCGCATATTTTATTGATTAAAAGGAAATTGTTACTTATGATTAGTGCATTTTCAAATTGACTAACTATGAATACAATGAACGTATATTTATTTTATTTGAAACATAAAATAGCTTGTATATTGATAATTACAAAAGTCAATTCTTCTGTTGAAGATTTTTGTCTCATTTTTCTTTTTCAATTAAAATCTTTTAATTCATTGTACAAGTATAAACAGGAACATATTGTCCTTCAGTATAGTTGACAGATTTTGCTTGAACACATGATTCACATTTGAATAGTCTTGTTACATTAGAGCATTTTCCATCACAATCAAAGCATGAAATAGAATCTGACTCAGATGCATATGTTCCTTCTGTACATGATTTTGGACACAATTATGAATCAGCACATGAGTGATCCAATGGACATGCATAACATCGAGTAGAAAGGAATTGGTTCTTGATCAACTCTCGAACATTCACATCCTGCAGAACATTGTAAACAGACTGAACTATCATTGATTACTGAATAGTAGCCAAGAGAACATTTACTACAAGCTGTGTATCTTTCACTGGATACTTCTCCGGGATTGCATGGAACTGGTTCTTGATCTCTTATTGGACAGAAATAATCTGCCGGACATTTTTTTACAATCATATGATCCAGCATATGATGAATAATATCCACTAGAGCAAACAGAATAAGTATCATATTTTCAGCCTGGTGAACTTTCACCCGGTGGACATATATATCGATTGGTTCCATTAGGACAATAATAACCAGGTGAGCATGAATAACAGATTAAATGAAGCAAAAGACATATTAGAAGATCTTCTTTCAGAAAGTCAGCTTTTTAAAAATAATTTCTGAAGCTTATGGATTTTTTTATGTTTTCAATCGATAACAATATCTAAGTTTAGCATAAGCAATATTTCTCTTGCATCTTTATAACGATGTATTAGTTCCGAGTTGGAAATATCTTGATAAACAGTTAATAGGAAACAACATCCTATTAAAGAATGTGTTTCTTTATTGAATACATATTGTGGAATCATTGTAGTGCTTCTTTAGGTCCTCTACACCAAAAAAGACGTGATCATAGTCATAGGATTTAATGGATGTAGTGCACAGTCGTGTGTGTAACACATGAAGAGATGTTTATAAAATAGTAACTTAGTGAGTAAAATTCCATTGTGTATTAATTAAAAGATCCCTTCACCATTGACTTTGTTCTAGAAATCCAGAAAGATTTTTATTACAAAACAGTCTTTCATAACTAAATAAAACATAACTTCATGTATACAAGTCGGAATTTGTTCTGTGAATACTTCTTATAAGTCTGAGAATGTATTTCTTTTCTCAATAAGATCGAAAGGTATCTTTGGAAACAGACACAAAATAAAATACCATGCATATTTAATTGCTGGTTTTCTCTAAACTGTTTCTTCGCAAGATAACTGTATTCATGGAAGTTAGCTTGAGACTAATAACTATGCTAGTGGTAGATTTCACTCTGAAAGAATTTCATCTAAACTAATCAAATCTCAACATCAGCAATAGACGTAGATAAATTTGATAATAAAATTAATTTTCTTTTTTTCCAGTAATTTATTAGGTTGGTACATAAGTTCTGCACATTTTTGTTTTTTGGTTCAACAAAAAATTTATTTTTCAACAAAGATATTCTCTTTCCATTATTACATTCATCAAAATTACGAATTCTTTGGACGATGAATTGTTCATTTCAACCATCTCATCTTGTATTTGAACCTAATTCATGAAAATAATTTATCTGTAGTCATCAATGTTATGTATCTGTTTACAATTACACTACAACAAGTCTATCACTTATTAATAGATTTTATTTACAATATAATGAAAACAATCAACCAATGATTATCAAATTGTTTACAGCATCTGAATGTTCAATTCTTGTTGTTCTCAATTCATAAATTAAATCTATTTTTAAGATTTATTCACACAATGGATTTCTTTTAAATTCTTTATAATTTTTTAATGAATATATAAGTCAAATACGATTTGATAAGAATTGTTTATGATGTTTTGAATAAATATCAACATCAATTTTCTATTATCCAATTCAAACAAATAATACAATTGATAAAAAAATAGAATTTATTTCATTTAAATAAGAAAATTTTAATCCATTTCGTTTTGTTCTTAATCAAAATTTTGTTACTATTATGGATCAAGCTTCAAAGTGTAATTATTCTATTATATGATAAACAAACAACTTTTTATTTAAAACAAATCAAATCTCCATTAATCGATTTTGAACCATATGATACTTTTAACACAATTAGATAATGAACAATACATTAAAAAAATTTATGCAAATAAAAATAAAAATATAATTAAAGGCAAATCTGATACAGAAGTTCTTGTTAGTAGAACAACGAATGATAATGAAAAAATTTATCATTCAATCTTATGTCAAATAAAATGGTTATGTTTTATCTTATTACTTGTTTTTTTATAACTTGTTGTCATTTATTTTAATTTGATTTTATATTTAATAAAATAATGCCATTATTTACTCGTGATTTTGTTTCATATCATGCTAAACCATTTGAATCTCATTTATATAATGATCTATTCATGCTCATATGTTGTCATACTTTCTGTCGATCGTCTGTTTTTCTCTTGTCGAATATGCATAATCACCTATGAATTGTTATCATTTGATTTTCAACCAATTCTTATATAATTCTTTTTTTTTGTTATAGTTTTAAATATTGAAAAAAAATCGTTTAACATCTACTCCGAAGGATTATACATCATCAAATGGACTTGATAATACAAAAGACTTCATTAATAATGCTTTATCCTCAAGATTAAAAATCTAATTAATGTTTTTTTTTTGTTTTTCTTTGTACAACAATATATGTGTCCAATATGAATATATTTTTTCATAAAATCAGCTATGTTTTCATGCCTTTTTTTGCTTTTATTTTGTTTTGTTCTTGTTTTGAAAATAAACTTATTGCAAAAGATAAACATATTCTAACCTAGCAAAATTTATTTTGTTTTATTGAAAATGGATCGTAATCGAACAACAAATGTTAAAGATGCTACTGTTTCATAAATAAAGTAAAGATAATCTTCAATTAATATCAGATAATTTTATGGCTTTTATTAATCTTATTAAAGTTAAAAAAATATAATCAACTCAAATAAAAAAACCAATTACCAAGATTATTAACAAATACAACAGATGATTTTGAAATGCGTGTAAGAGTTTATAATATGATAAGAATTTATTATGAAAATAATTGAGTTAAATATTTGAAATTTATTATTTTCTTTAGGTTCGTGCTATTCAATCATTACTTAACATCGTAGATGAATTAACCAATGACATTGCTTAACTCATCTTCGACGTTAATTCACTTTTTCAGTCTGTTTGGGGGCCTATGGTTCCAATCAGATTGATTTAATTCAAAGTGAATTAAGAAATATGATTGGTGTTTTCACGTAACAACAGTCATTATATTGATTAATTCACTTTGAATTATGTCAGTGTGATTGAGAGCGCATAGACTGCAATGATAAATGCAGCCATATATAAAATGAAACAAATAAGATAATCAGAATCAGACATGGACACTTTCAATAAGAATAATCTTAATATACTCGATTTACCCGATGAAATATTACTCATAATTTTCAATAAACTGAATACAATCGATACTTTCTATTCGCTTGTGAACGTTAATAAACGATTTGATCGATTAGTACTTAATTCACTTCATATTCGCAATCTTGATACGACTAGGATGGTCATAAAATCATATTATGATCGTACATTTTCAATAGATAATAATGTTCTTTCAAAAATATGTGAAAAAATCTTACCTCGAATTCATCATCAATTAAATGAACTTATCGTTGAACAAAATTCATTGAAAAATATTCTTTTTACTGTTAATTATCCTCAACTTGACTCATTATCACTTGTTAATTTTCAAAAAGAAATACTTTTTCAATATTTAACAGGTACATTATTTGTATTAAATAATAAAATGTAACATAAATGAATTGTCTTTATTTTTTAAATTCTCAGATAATTCAATTCTTCATAATCTTCTCACTCAACAAATTCAACATCTTAATATTGACGTTTCATACGATCCAAAATCAAAAGGATCTGAAATTCTATCAAGTATATTTGCATTGATTTTATCTACATGTCAACGATTGATCGATTTGAATTTTTGTCAATTGTTTTATGATCGGAAGAGTCCGATTCGTATTTATAAGTTTCAATCAACAAGTTGCACATCTTCGACTTTAACTAAATTAAAAGTTAGTGTCGCAAATTTTGATGATTGTCTTTATATTCTTGATGGACGTCTTAAACACTTATCAGCATTGATTATTCATGTGAAAAAAATATCATTGAGTTTCTCAAATAAAAATAAGGTAAATATAATTTCAATTCTTATATTTTGAAGAGAAACAAATTCTTAATTATATTTTCATTATAGACAAAACTTCCCGAATTGAAATACTTCTCATTGACTTCAACGGAGCCAACAACTCATTATGACGATCAAATTATTCCATTACTTTGTCGAATGATAAATCTTAAAGAATTGACATTATTCTTTTTATTATTAAAAAGTTACTCGACTTATATAGATGGTATTCAATTACATGATCAAATTCTTATTTATATGCCACAATTGAACAAATTTATATTCAGTATAAACACAACTGTTATTAACGGAGGCAGTACAATTGATCTTCCATCGAACGAAGATATTCAATGTAGCTTCATTGGGAAAGGATATGGACAAGTTGGTTCATGTGTCCATAATAGACAAGAGGACAATGTAGGCACGTCGCATGTCTATTCACTTCCATATCAATTTCAATATTTTCTTCGTCTTAACAACTCATTTCAAGGTGATATGTTTGATACAGTCCAATGCCTAACAATGACTGATGGACGTCCTTTTGAACATAATTTATTCAAACTTATCTCTCAATGTTTTCCTCTTTTGAAAGAGTTAAATGTTGTTAATCATCAACCGCAGAAAACTAAGCAACATTCATCTATATTGATTATATTTCCTCATCTTATTCTTCTCAATCTGATTAAAGCACATGTGGATTATGCTGAACAACTTCTTTGTGATAAAAATACTCATCTGCCTGCTTTGTTAGATCTATGCATCAAATACAAATCACTCGTAATGATAACAAACAATTTTACCAATGATACAATATGTCGCAATTGTGCTAAAATAAAAAAACTTCATGCAAATTCGTTGTTATGGCCAGAAAATTTTCATAAATATTTTCCTTTATTATAAATATTAGTTTTGTTAGGAATTCTTTCAATAAAAGTAGTTTGTTAAAGTGAAATATAGACGAATCAGCTAAAATGAAACTATAATATAATAAATGGATACTTTTTTCATATATATATATATGTATATTAAGTAGTATTTCAACAGAATAGCTGTACTATTATTTTATTATTTATATACATATTTAGCTTCACTTTCAAAATTAATATAAACACGAATAATATTATTTTTACTAACAGTACCACTTGTTTGAATTTCAATGAGAAACTAATTAATATGATGTATTCTGACATGACAAATAAACTAACTTATTGTAAAAGTAATGTTTTCATATTTATTTGTGCTAAATAATCTTCGCATACACATGAAATTCCTATATATATGTTTTCCAAGTGAATGAATCCGTGTGGATCCTGTTAAATCCGATCAGCTATCAGAATTCGATGGAAATTCGGATGGTCAAATTCATTTATGGATTCGATGGCCGGATTCCAACATATATGTCGTGAAATTTAATATTTGAATATGATAGATATAATGGCATTAGTATTTCGAAAGGGTTGTGCTGTATTTTCAATTCTAACAGATATCGAATAAGATCCAACATTCAATTTTTTGGGGTATCAGCTCATTCATACAATCAATTGTAAAAATATAAATGAAGATTAAGTCATATAGAAAATGCTCGATTAGATGAGTTTAACAATTATACTCAAAATTTTCATCACGTTTTTCCATCCGTATTCAGCCAGTTACTTTTCGATTTCAACATTAGGATGCAACCAGAATCGACAATAAGATTAAATCAGTTTCCGACACTTACAATTCGATCAGATGCTAACGCGAGAGATCAGAATACGATTCTCTCATTCGATTTCCGACAATGTTCCTGCAAGATTCTATCGTATTTTACAGGATTCTGATAAGATTCGATCTGCCTCTTTACATAATTCCATTGTTACATTGATTATCTTCAGATCACAAGATATTTTTCTCAAATTCTTCAGGAGCGACGCGAAGAAGTCAAAGAAGGGGACAGTACTTTCGAAAATAGAAGGAGATGTCTTAAGTCAAAGTCTCACTGTCAGATCCCAAGAATTCCAATAGGATTCTATCAGAAATTGTCGAAATCCCTGGTATCAAAGTCTCGGTCATTCCGACATTTTCCGATTGTCGGAATCCGATATCAAAGATTTTGACAATTTTCGACAAAATCCGACGGTTTTTCAATAGGATTCGACAGTCGATTCTATCGTACTGAGGTCATCCAACACAAAAATGCCATGAAACAATCGAAATCAAATCGCCATCATTTAGGTTTTTTTCTTTAACAAGAAACATGCAAAAAGGTTGGATAAAAGTTTCACACATATTTATAGATGAACTCGAAACCATTTGCTGAATAAAAAATATTAGTATTGGCTCCTAAAAACTGTTTTGATAATGTGTCAGTTTTTATTAGCATAAACGCTTGTCGATATTTTTCGTCGCGCTGGCGCTAACTATTAAACAATAGAGCTACTATCGGATTACGGTACAAGTTCTCAAGCTCATACTAAGTTATTAAAAAATAAGTAAATCCATTTTACCATCAGAAGTGACAGAGATTATAACTGCATTTGGAGATTTAGTCATCGCAGGAGTTACAGAATTAGCTCTGCCATTGTGATAATATTTTGGAAATATTTGCAAACTTATCTATTATCAACAAGGATAATAAAATTCACACGATCAGAAACCGCAGCAAGATGTGGATGAAAATTTTTTCAAAATTGAAAAAAGTTTAGTTTTTCCCAAAATCGAAGAAAATTTGAGACAATTATGTCTCGAAACCGAAGAAAGTTAAAGACTAGTTTCCTTCAAAATTGCAGAAAATTTTTGGTGAATTTTCCTAAAACTATAAATTTAAGAGCATTTACTGCCAAACTTAGAGAAAATTTTCTCCAAAAACTTGAAGAAAGCGATGATCATATTTCTCAAAAGCAAGGGTATCCTCTCCCCACCTTCCCCTGCTCGTACTGCCCCTGAAATTCTCTCATGAATTTGCTCGTCTATTGAAAAAATACGATTAAAAACATGATTTGATAGCCATATCTAGTTTACGAATATAAAGAAGATCAAGTATTAAATAATCAAATCGTTCATTAATATCCACAAATGAATACAGAACATCGACCATATTCAGTTTTTAAAAATAAAGAGTAATTTTTCATTGAATAATTGAGATGTATAGAGATAGTTGTTGTTTGAAGTATTCATGTTTAACACACATCGTTTATTTGCATCACTTTCTATATCTTCATCTTCTGATAGCGATCTGTGAGAATAATGAAAGATAGATATTGATGTCTTAATAGTCGGCTACAATGAATGGCCGATGAATAATAGAAGATTTCTTTTTGTCTAAGATTTTCTGTTATTCACTAATGTTTCATTTGTTATTAGAGGTGGTGTATTACACTTGCCTGAAAAAGTAAGTGTAATATGACATCTTTATTCGTCATGTCATTCTTGTATCATCACAATGTTTATTATGTAGTGTAGTCTTCGTAATACACAAACCATGTTTAGTATGAGATATAGTATATCAATTAGACATTAGAAATCTACTCAGATATAGTTAAAGCTAGCATTTATTAAAAGACTACTATTAATTTTATTTAATTAAACTAAAAAAAAATAAATATTCTAAAAATGTAAGAATCAGAGATCGTAGTTGGCTGTGTCGAATTTATTAATGTGCAAAACCAAGATCGAAAGTGTTTTAGAAGTAAGATGAAAGTTTGTACTGAAGTTAAATATTCTATTGTGTCCGAGTGAGTTGTTTTATATATGACGCTAATCTCGGCCTAACTCGAGAGAGCGGATAAAATTTTGCGACATCCGTTGTTTCAATTAGTTAAACAATGAGATTATTGAAAATTTTCTAGGATTTGTGCAGATATAGCGAAGTAATTTTGTCTACGTCTATGTGAAAATGACGACTGGACTGTGACAAAAAGAAAAGGAATTATTGCGATTGAGACAAAAAAAAAACGTGATCTCATATATCTCGAGTGGAATCACTTAGAAATCGTTGAATCCCACATAGGCTGAGATCAGGAAATAGTGTTCAGTCAATTCTTAATTTTATCACATTGTCTTGAGATTTGTGTAGGAAAAGTCGATTTTGCCAATGTTTTCAAGATAGAGAATAAATTACCTTCATACCTACAGCTTTCTTCTATTAGGTTACATATGTAAAATGTGATCTTGGAGCACTCAGAAAAAGATTTCTTTATTTTTCGAGTCAGTTCAGATCTAATAAGAAAGAATTCGGATAAGGTCGTGGGAAAAACGACATGTAATGGCCGCGGGGAAGAAGATCATTTATAGCTTACGCTTATTTTAAAATTCTTCTAAATTTTAAATTAAAGAAAAAGGAAAGTAAAAATAAATCTTTCAATATGTAATAAAATTCATTAAAATCTTTTGATGATAACTAAAGAAAGAAAAGAATATAAAACTACAAATGATGTTATTATTGTATATGATTTTTTTTATTTATTAGTTGACTAGCATTAAAAAAGAAAATAATTATCAACAACGAATGACATTTATCGTTTGATGATGTAGTTGTCCTAAATATATAATCAACACAATATTTCAACATTTTACCATTAAAACAATCAGGTATATATTTAACTGAATTCAATTAAATTTCATCTTCTAGTATAAATTAAACAGTCAATTAAATAGAAAAACACCAAAAAGTAAATATAAATGATAGAAACATAGTTTTAATGCAAGATTATTTGAATAAGTCAAATAAAAATATCGTTAGTATTTGTTAGTTAATAAGGAATTTTGAGGATACATATTTCTTAAATATATCAGTCATTTTCCAGATAACGCGAACTATATTTTATACCTCTTTGAGATGTTTCAATTTATTGATTAAAGTAGTCGGATGATGTTGTTATCGTATCTATCAGTAACAAATAGTCTTTTTAATATTAATTCGTCTAATCTCTAGCTATGATAAAAAAAAAAGCTCAGATTCAATCGTCTAGTGGCAGAGTAATAAAATTCTATGTAGACAGAGACGGCGCGATCGAGGGGGATAGGAGATCACCCCGCCCTGCTTCGGAAAATTTTGATTGGAGCTTTCCCCGAATTTGAAAATTTTGTTAATGTCAATTTTCTCCAAATTTGCGGGATCATTAGGCTATTTTTCCGATTTTGGAGAAATACAGTAGACAATTTACCCTAAATTTGGCAAAAATCTGAGTTTGAAGAAACCTATTCTACTATTTTTTTCCCATTCTTGAGATTTTTTGAACAACATCAATAATCCGAGTTCATGTTTAAGCGAGAAATTAGTATTATAACTAGATGCATATGTCATCAATAGCAATATGTGATACTTGGATGTTCATGATAACTTAACAAAAGATAAAATTTTGAAAAAGAAAAAGAAAAAATCAGATTTTTTTGTTAGAACCCTCGATATAATATTGCATGAAATGCGGTCAGAGTAGTCTAAGGAATGTCGGAAAGTCTGCTTCGAAAAGAAAGCGATGACAAACAAAAAATTTTAAAGTCTTCCTCCGAATTTGAGCAGAGTGAGAACGGCTTTTTTTGCTCTTCAATTTTGACTTTTTGGGATTGAAGGCTCCAATTTTCGGGATACCCCTCCTGCTCTGACCTCTTCACGCCATCCCTGAGTAAAAATATTTCATATCGCAGTGCAATCAAAATGAACAACATCTAGAAAAAATCAACGAACACAATGAATGTTAAACCAGAATTTGATAGTTCTGAATACATTTTTGTTGAAACAATAATTGAAAGAAGAATGAAAACAATTAATCCTAAAAAATTCAATTTATAACAATCAGAATTACCAAGACAAAGATGTTGTACCAACAAAACTTACATTAATTTTACAAAAAATATCCCATTTACCATCAATGGGTAATAGTGATACTATTCAACGTTTATCAGATGCTGCTTGCAATCGTATGGAAACATTTTAAATTAGTTTTGTAAGTTATCAGAAGAAAATTTTTTTGAAAAAAATAAGTTTTTGTTTTTCTTATTTATCAGTTAGGCAAATTTGATGATAATAATGTATTGACAGCTATTACATTTGGCATAAAATATTATTTAGAAGATAATCAATTTACTGATAAATTTTCTCTTTCACTTGCTAATCGGTTAAGATGTATTAAGCCCCCCCCCCCCTCAGAAACGATTTTCCACTTAAGTTGGTCCTTTTGGGCTGAAATTTTCAGAAATGAGTGATCTTGGAGAGATACGCTTCTGGTAAAAATTTCAGATCGATTGGTCGCACTAGACCGGATTTCCAGCTGATTCACAGGTCATTTTTGGCCTTCAGGAGAATCGATATAACTTCGTCGGGGTGTGGGTCTGTGGGTGTGGGTGGGTGTGTGTATGGGGTGTGGGTGGGTGTGGGTATGGGGTGTGGGTGAGTGTGGGTGTGGGACGTACATTTTATCCACACTCACATCCACACCCACACATCCACACACACATACCCACACCCACACATCCACACACACATACCCACACCCACACATCCACGTACACATACCCACCCACACCCACACCCGCACCCACTCACACCCACACCTCACACTCACACTATACCCGCTCCAAACCCTTTTATTGCCAGCTTGTTGTGCCATCGGCCAACGTTGATGATATGTCATCTGCATCTACAGCAACAAAGCCGTTATCATGCTCTCAAGACTGCTTTCATCAGTT
This sequence comes from Rotaria sordida, assembly GCA_905250125.1. Lineage (NCBI taxonomy): Eukaryota > Metazoa > Rotifera > Eurotatoria > Philodinida > Philodinidae > Rotaria > Rotaria sordida. Next base: position 11,776 of record CAJNOL010004630.1, read on the forward strand.
CTTTACCTTTATGTTATCAACAGACAATGTGCAAATAGAAGATTATGGTTGTTTCAACCAGTGAAAAATAATTCTCTTGATGCTTCACCTAAAAGAATCGTATACAAGTGAAGCACACACGATTTTCTTTCTTCTGTTGCATACCTATCGGAAGTAAGTAAAGGTAGTTTTATGTACAAAAAAATCATGCTTTTCTTTACGTCTCACATGGGAACCAGAAGTCGACTTGTATTGCCTTGCCCTTGGACATTGATTAGAACAGGAGTCTCACCTTGAGAGTATCATGTGAATTCTATTTTTAAAGAAGAAAAAGACCTATTCATCGAATATCTTTGTGTCGGCGCATTTTATTTAGTGAGTAATGCACTTAATAGATCAGAATGGCTGGTTTCTTTCCGAATCTTAAGAAAATATCCGCTCCATCTCTAAATAAGAATATGATGGTCGCCTGATCGATTATCTTTCATTTTCAATTCTTTGACATTACTCGACTAGGGAACTAAAACAACATTTTAAAGAATTTAGTAGAAATGCTATATTATATGGACGACAGTAGGTATGTGAGAGTGCATATGGATGACTTTCACGGTGTTATGAGTGAGTCAATTCTTACCTTCTCCTACTCGTACATTCTCCTCCTGAAATATTTTGAATTTTGTAAGACTTAGACGACCTCTGAGTTTTTGCAATCTTAGGAATCTCCAGGAGATTTTCAAAGCCTGAGATAGTCCAAGATTTCGTAAATCTTTGAACGATATTGCGGTTTCTACAGGCATCAATAGAAGAAGTTGGTATCTCGGTCTCTTTTTTCTTTTCGTCCTTACCACAGCCAGTTACTGTGCCACTCGCACTCATCCCAACTTCCGCACATCTTAGGTCTGACGAAAAGTTCTAAGATCGATCAATAAAACTATAAAGATAAGAAGATATGTTCAATTTTATTTCATCAAATGTTCACGATAGTTGTTATGGTAATCTATAGTAAGTTCAATCCTTTGTAATAATTTATTAACAGTTTTTCTGAACTCTTTTTTGAAAAAATTTTTAGCTACCTTGGAAGCCGCATCTACGTATCATATTTCATTTGCCTGGTCGGTTTTAAGAATTTGTCGTAAAATTTAGTAAAGATCGTGCCAGTTAGGTTCTACTACTACGAGTGATAAGATATGGATCTATTTTAGACTGGTTAGTAGGAAGTTATGTGATACTAGATGGAGATGTGACAATGAATGAGCAAAGACTGTTGTTCGTAGAAACGGATCAAAACCAAAACTTTATTTTGTATATTCTTGAAATCAAATGCTCTTCTTTTTATACATCGTTCAGATAATGGTAATATTGTAGGTCATAATTATTACATTGAAAATTGTTTAAAATCGTTTGTTAATGACATATGAAAGCAAACAGAGATATAACGTTCAAAATGTGTAAAATTGTTTCACCGTCATATTTGACTCAATATTCATAAAAAATTATTAATTATTTCAGAAAAAAAGGCATCAATATAATATCATATCCGCCGTATTTGTCGCACATAGTACTATATAATCTTGAGTTCAATAATTCTGTCGATCGAAGGTAAACTGATTAAATAAGCGAAATAGGATGTGTAGATGCGGCTTCCAAGGTAGCTAAAAATTTTTTCAAAAAAGAGCTCAGAAAAACTGTTAATAAATTATTAGAAAGGATTGAACTTACTATAGATTACCATAACAACTGTCGTGAACATTTGATGAAATAAAATTGAACATATCTTCTTATCTTTATAGTTTTATTGATCGATCTTAGCACTTTTCGTCAGACTTAAGTACTATAATGTCCGCCGCTAAACACTCGATCAATCCTCGGGTGTTCGAATACACTGTGACCGATCAACGTCTGGCACCAATTCATGGATATATGGAATGTAAATTATTATCGCTTGAGGATGCCGTTAAAATGATAATGGCTGAGATACCATATGTCAATGATAATGTTAACTACGCACGCGAACAGTGCCGATTTCCGGAAGATGGTCTGACACAAGATCAATCTGCATCCATTTATCTCTATACGATGGAGGATCCAAAAATATATCATCGGCTCAACAGGACTATAGAGAATAAGGATCGCTCAAAACTGAAACCATGGTTTCCCTATCTAAAACTGTTTCGTACCGCTTTAGACCGTCTTTCTTCAATCTCTCAAATGGTCGCACGTGGTGTCAACCGCGATCTAACAATCGATTCGAATATGTATAAACAAGGGAACACTTTCTACTGGTGGCGTGTTACTTCATGCACGACTGACCTAGATATTGCTCATCGCTTTTGCGAGCAATCACAAGGAGCAAGTACTCTCTTTCTCATTCGCTGCATCAATGGCAAGAAAATAAAAAATCACTCAGCGTTTAAAGACGAAGCCGAAGTGATTCTTATGCCTGGTACATGTTTGCGTGTGACCCACGATCCTATTTCGATGGAGGACGTCTCCATGCAGATTATTCATTTGCAGGAAATCCCAGAACAAATATCCATATCCGTACCATCTTCCACCGTATCGGTGTTTCAGGGTATTCCGGTGCATTTGCCGGAAATCGGAACCAAAGCAACAAATGCTGCACAATCCCAACTTCTTCAGCTACCTTCAATCAAGCCAACTGCTACATCAACCATGAAGATAAGCACAACTTTGCAGACAGTGACGCAATCCTATTCAAACGGAAATACATACTGCGGTGAGATGCTGAACGGAAAGAAACACGGCCGCGGTATTTATACATGGCCTAGTGGTGATCAATACGATGGCGATTGGAAGGATGATGTCAGAACTGGATATGGTGTCCACAAGTGGCCGAATGGAGACGTCTACAAAGGGA
>CAJNOL010004632.1:0-14627 GCA_905250125.1 Rotaria sordida
AACGCTACAAGAAATGCAAAAAATTAGAGCAAGAAAAGAGAAACATTGCGTAGTGAGTTTCTTGGAAATCAAAAAACGACTGCTTTTTGTATTTCAGTCAAAAGTGATAACTCTGAACAGTATTTTGTGAAGTTTGTCCGTATCAAAAAAAAACTTCAAAGTGGTACCTATCATATGAAAAAAAATTCAGTTGATTAAGCCTGATGAATAGTGAAGCTATTCAAATTTACTTTGACGCCAGACTTTTGGGACACCCTATACGTACATCGCCCTACCAGTTCGGGATGATCCATTCTGCTAGTATCCTTTCAGATTTCGGAAGTCTCCCTAGTCACGCGCGCGTACGCGAAAAATGAGTCGAGTAATGTGAATAGTAATGCAATGAAATTTATTGAAGCAATCGAAAAAAATCTACAGCTCCTTTTGAAGTTTTTCATATGTTTCTTTATATTCCACAAGATGAGGATGAGTTGAAGGTAATTTTTCTTGAGCGATTTCTATCGCTTGTTGAACATTTTTCATTGCCATATTATATTGTCGAGTAGATAAATATAATTTTGCCATATTATGAAAGACTACAGCTAAATCAGGATGACTTTTTGGTAGTTTCCTTTCTCGTATTTCTAATCCTTTTTGAAAATATGACAATGCTGTAGAATAATCTTCCATTTCACGATAAGTTTCACCTAAATTTGTATATGTCGTTGCACATTGAAGAGGATTACATTGAACATTTTCTTGAATATTTAATGCTTTCTGATGGAATGTAAGTGCCTTTTGATAATCACCCATTAATCGATGAACATCACCAAGAGCATTGTACCCAACAGCCTTGTCGGGATGGTTTTCAGGTAATGTTTGCTGTAGTATTGTGACACTTTTTTCAAGATTCAATAGTGCCTTGGAGTAATCTTTCATACTACGATACACACCTCCAAACAAACTATATGTAGAAGCAAAAGCTCTATTACCTTCTTGAAAAGTCTTTTGTTGAATTTCCAAAGCATTTTGAACAGCCTTAAGAGCTGCTTGATAATCACCAATGCAATTATACACCGTGCCGATATTTTTGTAGGAAGTCACCAAATCGGGATGATTTGGAGACAGAGCTGTTTCCCAGATTTTATGAGCTTTTTCGAAAAATTCAAGTGCTTTCGTGTAATCAAGCATGTTATAATACACTTGGCCGATGTTGTTGTAGGAAGTAGCCAAATTGGGATGATTCGAAGGCAGAGCTATTTTCCAAATTTGATGTGTTTTTTCGTAAAATTCTAGTGCTTTCGAGTAGTCATCCATTTTGTAATACATTCTACCATTGATGTAGTAGGAAAGAGCCAAATCGGGATGATTAGAAGAGAGAACTATTTCTTTGATTTTATGTGCTTTTTCGTAAAACTCCAGTGCTTTCGAGTAATTATCCATGTTGTCATACACTTGACCGATGTTGCAGTAAGAAGTAGCTAAATCTGGATGATTTGGAGGCAAAGCCGTTTCCCAGATTTTATGAGCTTTTTCGAAAAATTCAAGTGCTTTTGAGTGATCACTCATATTGCCATACACTCCAGCGATGTTGTTGTAGGAAAGAGCCAAATCGGGATGATTAGGAGGCAGAGCTGTTTCCCAGATTTGATGTGCCTTTTCAAAAAATTCAATTGCTTTCAGGTAGTTACCCCTATTGTAATACACTGCACCGATATTGTTGTAGGAAGTAGCCAAATCGGGATGATTCGAAGGCAGACCTGTTTCCCAAATTTGATGAGCTTTTCCGTAAAACTCAAGTGCTTTCGAGTGGTCATCCATGTTGTAATACATTCTACCATTGTTGTAGTAGGAAAGAGCCAAATCGGGATGATTAGAAGAGAGAGCTATTTCTTTGATTTTATGTCCTTTTTCGTAAAACTCAAGTGCTTTCGAGTAGTCATCCATGTTGTCATACACTTGACCGATGTTGCAGTAAGAAGTAGCTAAATCGGGATGGTTTGGAGACAGAGCTGTTTTCCAGATTGTATGAGCTTTTTCAAAAAATTCAAGTGCTTTTATGTAATCGCGCATGTTGTAATACACTCCACCAATGTTGTTGTAGGAAAGAGCCAAGTCGAGATGATTACAAGGCAGAGCTATTTCTTTGATCTTATGTGCTTTTCTCAAAAATTCAAGTGATGTTGAATAGTTACCTCTGTTGTAATACACGGCACCAATGTTGTTGTAGGAAGTAGCCAAATCGAGATGATTAGAAGGCAGTGTTGTTTCTGTGATTTTATGTGCCTTTTCGTAAAACTCAAGTGCTTTCGAGTAGTCATTCATGTTGTAATATACTTGAGCGATGTTACTGCAGGAAGTAGCCAAATCGAGATGATTAGAAGGCAGAACTATTTCTTTGATTTTAAGCGCTTTTTCGAAAAATTGAAGTGCTTTCGAGTAGTGATTCGTATTGTAATTCATTACACCGATGTTGTGGTAGAAAATAGCCAATGAGGGATGATTCTGAGGCAGAGTTGTTTCCCAGATTTGTTGTGCTTTTTCGAAGAATTCAGTTGCTTTTGAGAAGTCACCCATCTTGTGATACATTCCAGCGATGTTGTTGTAGGAAAGAGCCAAATCTGGATGATTAGAAGGCAGAGTCATTTCCCAGATTTTATATGCTTTTTCGTAGAATTCAAGTGCTTTCGGATAGTTATTCATGTCGTGATGCATTCCAGCGATATTGCTGTAGGAAGCAGCCAAACCGGATTGATTTACATGCAAAGTTTTTTCTATACTTTTATGTGCTGTTTCATAAAATTCAAATGCTTTCGAAAAGTCACCCATTTTTTTATATGCCAGACTAATGCCGATGTAAACAGGGGATAATGGAAGATGGTGTTCTGAGGGACTTTTTGGACGGATTTCGAGGGATTTTTCGTAAAAGGAAAGTGCTTCTTCGTATTTTTGCTGGTTGTATTTCACAATTCCAAGGTGGTAGTAGATATCTGCTCTAGTACAGTCATTGGATTTCGGTTGAAGAAGTGCAATATACAACTCTTCGGCCTTTTCGAATTGACCTATTCTGAGTAGCAATGGACACAATCGTGTCCAACCTGTCCGACCTGAAGCTTCTTCTCGTATATTTTCTGTGAGTTGACGCAGTTGTTGGTCGTCATCTGATGTAAGTATAAGATCCACTTGATAAAATGAACTGTTGTTGTTAACTTGTCGAATGTCATCAATACGAAAAATCGTGTGCATCGAGAAGACAATTTCATCTTCATCCTTGAAAGAACTGTCCTCGTCAATGGAGGCAAATGGAGTCGATGAAATGTTGGGATCTATGATCATACAAAAAAGAATACCAACCTTATGGGATCCTTCTATTGCTGCTTCGACGAAAATGAGGGCGACATCTCGATCTTTACTGGTGGATAAAAAGTTGTTGAAAGACATAAGTCCGCCTTTGTTTTTCTGGAGTTTGTCGAAGTCAACTCTGGATAACGCTTGTCCTCGAAAAACTTGAAACGTCTTCCCTTCATAACAGCTGACCTGTTGTTTGTACAAACTTTCGATTTGTCGATGGAGATCGCAAATGAAAAAACCCATTTTCATAATCGCTCCAATTTCAAGCGTTCGAAGCGACCGGTTGATCGTGTCGTAGAAGAAATAGTCGCGACTGTACCACCAAATCGATTTTTGTGCACAATAATCACGCTCAAAGTCAGCGATTACCTTCAGTTTACGAGTATGATTGAAATATTCGTTACGCCAAAATTGGATAAAATCTTCCTTGGCTTGTTGACCATACTGCATATCAAAGAGAATTTCCGTAAGTAACTGAGTGTACATAAATGAAGGTTCTAGTTGATCGAGATTTTGATTGAAACTATTCTGAGTCGTACTAACAAAGCTTACAGAAATGTCATTTTGAATGAATTGTTTGTTGGCCACTTTCAGTGCGTCGCAGACGGACGTGATTTTCGTATATACACCTTTCATTTTTTTCCAATTGTTGTACCAGTCTTCATGTGAAACTTTGCTGCTACAATAGATGCAAATGCTATCCAGTTCAGGAATATCATGGATGAGAGGTACCATTTGTTGACCCATAATATCTGATACAATGAGAAATACCTTTCGGTCATCAACTTCCGTGAGGAAGTCAATGCATTCATCACGCTGTGTGAAAATGTAGACGTCGTTGGCTACGTTTTGTAGTTGTGCGAGTGCATTTTTGCAACCTTCATTTGTTGGGTCCATGTTTTCATCGACCCAGAGGACCAAATAATTTTCAACTATGTGCCTTCTACGTTGCATAGCTGTCGATGATGCTGATCCATTTGTTGCAGCAGCCATTGTTGTGTTGAAATTATTTTGTTTCCATTGATGTTCATGCATATTGGTTAGTTTTGCCGTTTATTCAGTAATCGAGAATGATGATTAATAGTTTGCCGTTCACACAGAGATCTTTATTTTTATACAGTGATTGCCGTCTGTTTTTTTTCTATGACATCAAATGTGGGTGTTTTTTTTTGTTAACACTCAAGGACGAACTCTATTTTGTTTGAATTGAAATATCATTGTCAAGAACCTACAAAAAAGAGAAAAAATTCGACATCACCATTTGTCCTCTCGCTACGCTTTTCAAATTTTATTTGAATTGTTGCTGTACGATAAGTCAAGTTTTATCATGTTAGATACCTCGCCTAGCGTCCTACGAGAATAATTTTTCTCGACTCCCGTTTCCCACTAACGGAAAAACATCTTTTTTCCCATTCTCGCGTTCTCATTCCCGTAAAAAATGTTGTTCTCGTTCCTGTAAAAAAATACGTTCTGGTTCCCTTAAAAAAAATGTGTTCCCATAGAAGAAATTGTGCTCCCATTCTATAAGGCTTTCAGAATTCCTATTAGGATTTGAGTTTTCGCGGTTAAAAAAAAACTTACACTACCTGATACTAGCTTCTCACGCTGTCATATTTTTCACAACATAACATGTATAGATTAATAATGGATTTTGAATTGGAGGTCCATCAAAAGAGTAACCAGCGGAATGTTGGAATTGTATGAATTCTCCTTGGCATCTTACGCAATGTTGTAAAATTCTATAGAATTCTGATTTTCAAATTTTCTTGGATTCTGTAGAAACTCCGTTAATTCCAGAATTCCCGGATTTCACTCTTTACCGGTCGCGTTCTTCTAACAGATGATCCCTAGTCTCAATCATATTCGCTCCTTGAGAAGTCCTAGAAAGATTTGTCCGCATCCTAGGATCAAGGATCTTGTCAAGTTTTCGTCAGACTTCTGTCTCAGATCCTGCTAATTCTTATTTCCAGAATTTTTTTAGGGTTAGATAAAATCCTGTTCAGGCTTTATTCAGATTCAAGTCCAAATCATTTTCTAAATTATAAATGGAGAATCCTACTGAGACTCACATTCGATTCTACTTAGGATCCTCACTGGAATAATAGATAGGATTATATCAAGATTTTATCAAACTTTAGTCAGGGTATGGTCCGGATCCTGACCCTACGATTTGATTATGTATTTTAGTGAAATTAGACGAGGATCATAACAAGAATGCAACAAGCGAGTGTAGCTGTGGCTGTAAATGTTTGTTAACGTTACACAAACTAAAGTGTAGAAGCTATATCTTTTCTTTCTACTTCCCGAGACTCAACAGCAATTATTACAGCAGAGGTTTCGTGTGGGTCTTCGACTAGTGCATAAATGTTCTTTTGTCTCAGCTAGTAATTTATATACAATGACTAATGAACATTCGTTAAATTTTTATGTTAAACAGTATATTCAAAGAAGATTAAAATTTATGCATACAACGGATCTTAGTAGTTTACCTTTCTATGATGATATCGTTCTTTAAGATGATTCTCATAAAATAAACAAGGATTAACTTGGACAGTTCTTTCGTAGTAATCGTGTAAAACAATTGTTAGAAAAGCACGAGTCGCTTCTCTTGAAATGAATATCGGTTGTTGGAATAAAGTAATAAAGTAGTCGCGCACAAAAGAAAGAACTGGAGCGATACTCTCCCATTTCTTGTCTTCTTTGCTTTTTTTTCCTTTTTCTGCTTCGCCTTTCCTTTTCTTTTTTTTTCTTTCTTCTCTATGCTCTGAATCCACAAAGAGCGTCCTCCTTTGCTTCTCCCTCTTGTGTCTACCTTTTACTTGCTTCCTTTTAATGTTTCAATTTTTTTTCTCCTGACATTTTTTTCCCTCAGTCTTTTCTTGTGTTTTCCATGTGAAAATTTCTGGCATCTAAACGCGTTTGAACGCGTCTAAAATGAAACATCTGACGCGTCCAGATGCGTTTCTGCGAAGCGTCTAGCTGAGTTTAATAAACGCGTTTAGACATATCAGATATTTCACAATATGTTGGAACGTGTTTACGAATGAAGAGCGCGCCCATTCCCATGTAAAAAAAAAAACAGAAAAATCAACAGATACATGATTTTAATCGATTTCAGGCGTAATTAATTGGTGAAAATCAAACAGTTGTAATTTTTTTTGATTAAATGGAAGATTATAATCAATTTTTCCGCATTATTGATTAGGAATCATTAATTTTTAACCCATTATAATCGTTTTCTTCGCTGGCATTGATTAAAATCGATTTATAGCGAGTATAATCGGTTATCTATGATTTTTTATTCATCAATTAAAATCAATTGTTACCAGCAATCAGTTTTTATCAGTAATTGATGATTTTTTTTCGATTTAAATCAAGCAATACTGATTATAATTGAGCGTAATCGATTAATTTTTCGAATCGATTATAATCATTGGAATAAGAATCATCTAAAATCAAGTCATGCTGATTATAATCCACCGAAATCAATTGTTTTTTCAAATCGATTATAATTATTAGCAGAGGTGGACCATTTAGTTTAACTTAAAATTTAGTTTAGTTTTATTACTTCACACTTAATATTAAGTTCAACTGTTTTATATACGAAAAACTTAACTCACTTAAAATTAGGTTTGAGTGACTGCTTTATGGAAAATTTATTCAATTTCGAGCATTTCATTACTTCTAAAGGGGCATACCACGCCATTGTCCCACCAAACAGAAGAGGGTCCCCGATACCCTCTGATCGGTGTCGAACAACAATAGGTTTTGTCCCTACAACGGATGGGAAAACCACTACTGAAATGTGATTGGTTGATGCCTCTTTCCTATCGATCCATTAGATAAGAAGAAACCGCCTTCTTCGCTATTGTAAGGACAAAGCCTAATATTGGTTGGAGCCGATCATGGGTTATCAGGAGTTCCCTTTTATATGATCTGAACAACAGCACCGTGCGTCCGTTTTGGAGTGATGAAAAATTGGTAATTAAATGCTGTTTAACTCAATCACTTAAACTTGATATTAAGTATTAGGTTTATTATTAACACTTAATTTTTAAAATAAAGTTTTGAGTAGAAGAGCTTAAACCTCATATTAAGCATTAAGTAGCAAAACTTAACTTAATTTCAAGTTAACGGTCCATCCCTAATCGTAAGAATACAGGTCTGACGAAGGAGCATTCCAAGGTGATAAAAAGCTTTTAAGATCAAAATTTGTCTACCAATAGGGCACATATACACCAGAAAAGATCTAAGAGGATATGAGCACAAGTTACAATTTGACTGGAATATCGACATTGTTGTATAATTTTTTCATCAGAACCCTGCTTTTTCAATAAAATCAAAGTTTCCAATTTTCACTAGAAACTGTGTCCATATCAAGACCTCAATCTGACTAGCTTGCCTACAAAGTTTTACACCTTTGGGCAATGTATCTCTCAGATACTAGATTATTATCATGGAGACGCTTCTTTTATAGCTATTGTGTTATGCCTAAATATCTTGAAAAATTCATATCTTCGCGATAAGTTGCCCAATGATTTTAAAACTTTTTAGGCAGGCTAGTATAATTGAAGGATTGATGTGGCAAAGTTTCTCGTGAAATTCGAAACTTTGATATTATCCAAAAAGTACGGTTCTGTTGCGAAATTATACTAAACTGTCGATAACTGAGTGAAATTGCTACTTGTACTTATATTGTTTTCGACTTTTTCTGCTCTATATGTGCCCTATGAGTGGATAAATTTTGAGCTTAAAAGTTTTTTAGCACTTGTGGAGATTCCCTTGTAAGCAATAAGCGTAAAAGTGTAATGATATACTCTTAAGGATATAATTGTGGTATTTATCTTTATTATCTTCATTAAACTCTTGTTGACTTGTCAAATTTAAAAGAATTGACATACAGAAAGAATTCTTTACTTTATTATTGAAAATAAATAGTTCTTCTAAATATTTTTGTTACAACAGCACGATACAATAATAAACATTGATAAATAGTATCTACTGATTATTTGTGTGATCGTTTCTTTAAGTTCTACCAATCAATATTATCGGACTAGTTTGTCGTGCTTGTCGTCGCAGGTGAAAAAATTTTTTCATTCGGGTTCGCAGTTCAGGCAACGAGAAAGCACATATAAAAGGAAAAAGAAGAAGAACAAAATAACTTAAAAAAACTGTACATATAGATAAGTTAGTAATCAGAGAACTTGATAAATAATATATATTACCTAAAATATAGACTACTGCATACGGTAATAGGATTGTAAGATACAGAAGTGAAATTGATAACACTTGAATTGTCATCTTTCGATGCCTTCGCCAGTGAATGGTACGATGCATACGATGTTTTTGAACCAACACACGCACAAGTAAACCAATGCTAAACGCAGCAATTGTTAAAATAGGTACCATCTGCTCAACTATGAAATCATACATCGCAAGTGTATAATTGTCATAAAGACAAGGCCATACACAAAGCATAGAAGATGGAGTAATACGATTTTCACAAGGTGGAAAAAAATAAATCATAAAGTAAAAGATGAACAAACAAAGAACAAGTGAAATGAGAGGAAGATAATGAATAAAAAATCGTTTTTTTCTTGTTGATACCCAGCCATCATAAAAAATAAGAATATGTCTTTCTATTGTCACCCATCCAAAGACCATTGTATGCACGACATAAAGTGACCAGTCTAAGAATCCCCAGATCACACAAAATATAGGTGGCCTTTCCCACGTATCTTTGTGTTGGAAATAATAGAGCATCCAAGGATAAATTGTTACTTCACTAATTAAGCAAATGAAGAGAAGAACAATGATGGCATGATTACTGAGAGATTGACGTAAAGCTCGATCAGATAGAAGATAGTAGAGGACAAATAATGCACACAGCATTGATGGAATAAGAACCAAAGAAAATGACCAAAATCTTACCGTGTCGGATATCATCGTAATGATGAAGTATTGGTTTTGTCGTCAATATATGTATGTAGTCTTTAGTTGATATTTTCAATGAAAAGAAGCTCGTAGAATAAATGTGCAGCGAGCAAGAGATAAAAGATTGTAATGGGAAGAAAAGTTTTTTTTTTCACTGTTTTTCTGATTTTCTGCCTCGATTCGTTGTTGAGGAGACAGACGTGTACACCCTTTTGTTGGTATTCTAACAAGCATAATGAGATTTGTTTTATCAAAAAGAGAAGAAAATAAAAGCCTTCACGAAATGCTGTTTCAGTCGGACGCTCATCTGAATGACAGTTTATATTTTATTAAAAACGACATATCATGATTTTGCGAAATGAGTTTCTCCGTTTTTCTTGTGCGCAATTTAAGTTGATCATTCTTGCCGAGTTTTCCCTTATTTTTATAGAAAATCGTCATTATTCAGATTATATTTAAAACAATGAAACCTAATCATAGTATTTCAGTCTAGCGACACAACTCTCTCTCTCAACATCTGTACCAGAGATGTTGATGGGAAATATCTTTTTAACCCGACCCGCTTCATCACGGGTTGAATAACTTTTTTTCCGACCCGCGGGTTCAACAGTCATCAACCCGTCATGGGTTACCTGCAGATTAATGCAAATTTTATGATAATTTCTTCATTTTTTTTAACATAATTTTTTCTTAACATTTTGTAAAATTGACATATTATAAATCAAGTATTATACATCATTTCTAATCATATACATGCACGCTACAAAATCTGAACAAAGTTTAAGCTAAGAATAAAATTAGAAAAAATTTTTATCTTCATAAATAAGTTGCTACTATCATTCATACAATATTGACTAGCACAGTAGTGACAATAACTCCGCAAAAAAATGAATTATACATCATTCAATTCCATGTTGTAAGACCATAACAATGACATAGGATGCCTATAGACATATCAGAAATATGGTTAGCTACCACAGTAGTGCCAAACTTGAAAGTTGAATTCAAGTTTGACATATATGGATATATATTAAACCGAATCGGCCTCGTCTTCGCAATAAATATTTATTTTCTTTTTCTTTTTTGCTATCAATGTTTTTTCTTGTTCTTTGTCTATTTTCAATCTTTAAATATACACGTTAACTATTCCATTGGCATTTTCTTGTCTAAAACAAACGAAATATAACAATACTTGTTATTGGAAATAAAAGAGTTGAATTGGAGTGCCTGTTAGAATTGGAGTGTGGTGAGGGTGAGGGAAGAATATGAAAAAGCAAAACAAGAAGCCGCAAGCACTGCATCATTTTAGAAATGGTATGACAACTTCATCACAGAAAGAAAAACTGAATCAAATGTGAAACTGGCAGTTTCAATCATGAACATTTGTTTTTTTTATTGGTGTTTAAAGTTACATAAACTATTCAGAACGAGATAAGAACATTCACGTTCAATAAAGTATTTGAGAGAAGGCTCTTCTAAGATGAAAATTAATAATGATTATTGAGCATTTACTGAGCTTTTTGAAAGCCATCTTAAAATGGCCAAATCAATCGAGAACAGATCGACCTATATCTCTTAAATCTAAACGAAAGACAAATCAGTATGTTAATCTCTATACTGTTACCTTTCAGCTATCAATCTTGTTGTCGAAGTAATTTGAAATGTACTTGTTTGTATAAAGGGATGTGAAGTTTTTAATTTCACTGACACGTTTAGTGTTTGTTTATTAATTTTTAGCATTTACTAGGGTTCTGCATTAGAAATTTGATAAGCATGAGACAAAACAAAAGCACTGAAGAAGAAAAAAGTACAAAATACAAAATATAATTGTTTCAAGTCGCTTAAATTTACATAAAAGGACGGTAGATACAAACAGTAGTTTTAATGGTTAAAATCGAGCAAATGTTCTAGTTATAAAAGAAGGATGGTAGATAATAATATTAATTCCATATACAGTGCGGGTCAAAAGTCTGGCTACACCTTTTGTTTTGAGTCATATATTAAACCTACACAACACTAATTTACTTTGTCTATATGTCTGTATAAAAGAGGTCGAGTACTATCCATAGATGTGGTTCTTTTCAATCAAACATAAGATAACTTTTATTTATTTCAATAGTTTTATTCTACATAAAACAATTTATTTTACAAAAGCATTGACAATAATCAATATTTATACATGTGGAAAATAGTCTTTTGCATATTCAGGAAGTCGATGACCATTGAGACATAAGGAATCCAATTTTGCACAATTGATTCGAGTTGAATCTCTTGTAAAATTGTGTGTCACTCTTTCCAGTTGCTCATAATCAATGTTAATATGAACAGAATTATCCGGTAAACATATATTCGTATCAACTAGAAATTCTTCAATATAATCATCATGAGCATTATAAAGTGTAAGATTAATAAGATAGGGATATTTAATGATCGAAAAATCTTGATTGTCATTCTTTGATTCTCTGCATAATTTGTTATTTTGTGGTTTCGAATTTTTTATAGATACTATTTTAATAAATGGAAATGATTTTTGAATTCGAAGAAAAAATTCATGTTCAAAAGAACGTTCATCATATAGTGATACTTCCTGAACATATTTAAATAATCCACCTGGAAAATTATTTGTTATAGTATAGTAATATTTTAAGTTGTAAGGATATGAATAGATATGACATAAACTAAATTGTTTTTCTTGGAAATAATCAATATAAGAAGAAACTTGATCATTTTTAAAATCTCTGAACGTATGTTGAATATATTCTTTTGATGGTAGATAAATTTGTTTAGGACGATAATGGTTTGAGCAAATATAAAATTCAAATATCCTTAATCGCGGCATATAACTAACAATATTCTGATTCAATTCATTTCCATCAACAAATGTATTTTTGACAAAAGTAGCAAGATTCAAAGTGAGTTTTTCTAAATTCGACATTCGTTGTAGATATGGTACAATTAATTCATCATAAACATTTATTATGTCTTGACAGTATAATGAAAAACATCTTATATTAGGTATAGATAATTTTTCCTATAAGAATCATATAATGAATTTGTTCGAAAGAATTAAATATTAACCAAAATAATCTACCTGATTATTGTTTGGAAAATCCGAAGGAAAAATGTTCGTAACATCAACATGAAGTGTGTGAAGTTTATTGAAACGTCCATCAAGTATATAAAGACAGCCGGAGAACGACATTAAACGGATATGCAATTCTAAGAGAGTTGAAGAGTTAATACTCGGATATGGATTGATAAATGATAATCCGCAATGCACAATTGAAGATGCACAAAAATTTAAATATTGTAAATTGGAGAACGTAGTAAAGATATGTGCTAATATTCGCGAATTCTTATCTTCTGAAGTTACTTTTCCATATGTAGTACGATTGATTACAAGCGCTAAGATTTGGTTTTTATCTATAGAAGTCAAGGAAGATTCGTCTAAATAAAAAAAATAGAAAGTCAATGAAACACATATTTATTCGATTTTATATTGATCATAAAATCAATCTATCTATATATTTTTTCTTTTTAACAATTTTCTAACGTATGTATGTGATCTTTTTTTCCTGTGAAAGTCTTTAATAAATTATATTGTATCATCGATGTGGTATTTTATTTCAGTCATTTATTTTATTCTACACTATCTTCTTTCAGAATCAATGTTTAAAATTTCAATTAAAGACACTTGAGAATTTTATTCAAATATTACTTTAATTATAAGAGATTCCTTGTATTGTTTTTCTACTACTAATTTTCTTCGAATTTATGTTCATCAGTTTGTATCAGTATAGTTGAGAACGATTTTATAAAAAAAAAAGATATATAATGATCGAAATCTATTTGTATATATTTTTCATTAACTAATTATTGAAAGAGTTGAAGAAAATATCGTTACCAATAAAGAGAGACAGAGCTATTTTTATCTCAATACCATATAAACCAAGTCCGTATAAATTCGGATAATTTGTAGCATGAAGAATACGTTCCATACTTGATGATTCAAGATTAAGCCATTTGATTTTATGATGAATTTCAGGTAAGATTTGTAAACAAAATCGATCAAGTATTGCATCAGGTAATGGATTGGTGCAATGATCTGAGACACGTCTCATCAACGTTAAGCGATTTGTAAAAATTGAATCATGTGCAACTGCATTGAGTCGTTTGTTAACACCTTTTAGAGAGTACAATACTTCGACATTGCACAATTTTTTCAAAATAATCATAAGAATCTCATCAGGTAAATCATTTAATTCAACCGATGAATGTTCCATATTTATTTTCATTTATCTATTCTTTTCGTTTATAAATATGAATATACGTATATATGCTCATTTTCTCTATTTGATCGTGTCCTCATTCATCACCAATGAAAACAATGAAGCATTTTTCTATAAACACAATTCACAACGAATGAACAGATGAAAAAATGGCATTGTTTCTCTTTCTTTCTTTTTTCTCCTATATATGAATGAACACTGACAATTGATAATATCTCTTTATATCTATATCTAAATATTGCTTTATTTTAAGAAATGCACTGTGCGATGTATCATCACGCTTCGTTGTCATGCACGAGTTTCGTCCCTGTGACAGTAAAAGGAAAAACCATATATATAGTGCTATAATGATAATTAGACATATGGACAGAGAAAAGTCAAGTGTCAATAATAAGTAGAAAGAACATTATTAATAGTAAAATCACATTGACATTATGAAGCATAACTGTAAACAAAGGAAATATAGAAAAAAAAAGAAAATACCAGAGAATAAGAAACAGAAAAGGATTTAGTTTATAACTTGAAGTTGATCAAAATCGAAATTAGGAAAAGGCTACCTATACCGAAAGTAGAGTTCTGCGGTTGCTAAAATTACCTGGAACCGGGAATGCGGTTCCGGTTCGAGATAATGAAAAAGAAAAAGAAAACGGTTCCAGTTAGGTTTTCAAAAAATCATGTGAAACCAGAACCGCTAAATCACAAGATATATGCGGAAATTTTGAAACTAATTTTGCGAAATCTTAACTCATGAATTGTTGCCATTATAGGCGGCTCACACTTTATTACTTAGATGAAACAATATTCCACATACGTGCTAGAATTTTTAATCTAAAAACTTAAAGAATCAAGATTTCTCAAAATAGGTTTTACTTTTTTTCATTTATCTATGTCTGTACAGTTCCAATTCGGTTCTTGGTTCCAGTTTTTTTTTGGAACCGCCGAACTCTAAAAAGTCTACACTAAAATTGTACGTGGATATTGGTCCAATAGACATATTGTGCTTGATGATATAAAACCACTAAATTATGGCTATTCACAAATCAATTCATGTCTTTTTCTTTACCTATCTTATGG
>CAJNOL010004633.1:0-14623 GCA_905250125.1 Rotaria sordida
TTGATTTCCGTTTCCATTTTCATGCGAGAAGATAACGAGAAGTAAAATGGAAAGAAAAATCAATGCAAATAGTAAGTAGAAGAGAACGGTATGAAAGAGAAAAAAAAATCTTTCTTCGTCAGCTATGTGATTGCTCGAGAACAACTGAAGCTAATGAGGAAAAAACTCATTCCAAGCTATTCGAATAGCTTGGAATGGTTCATAGTGACTCGAATTGGCTCAGAATGGGATGCAAATGAATCGGAATGTCCGCATGAGATTTTTCCTCCTTGATTGAAGCACATTCAGTCCATTCATATTCAACTGTACCAAGCTATCATGAAAATTATTCGATTGATATTTTCAATCCTGGACTTGCTTATTATTCATACATTTTGATTTATGTTGTTTTCATCTGTCAAAGTCTAGAGTATAAAGTATCTTGTCGTGCACTTCGTTTTTAGGCTATCCAAGTCAAAAAATCAGACATCAGATCTTGTACGATCTGATGAAATCGTACAAAAAATCGTGGTCTCAGAAGTCTTACATCAAATTGCACTGTAAGATTCTTGTAACACCTTACCATGGTATAAGATTTTCTATAATCTTATAGTAATATCTTACGAAACAGCACGATCTTTCAAGAATTTTAAGGTACAACTTGATGTAAGATATCTGAGATCACGATTTTTGTACGATTTTTCGTCTGACCTTACAGGATCAGATGCATGATCATGTAAGATGTTACCATCTGCTTGTTTGACCTGAGTATGATTGACTCTTCACATAAATCGAATCAAATCAGTTCTGCCAAAAAAGCAGTCACATGACTCATCACAGACCATGACAGACGCATTTCAAGGCGCTACCGGAAATTATGTAAAACTAACATTTTATTCGAGTACATATGGAGGATTTCTTTGTTAAAGTTCTATACTGTAAAGTACCCAGTGGTGAAGAAACATGCATCAATATAAAGAAGAAAAGGCAAGTTTTGGAGGATGAGTAACAATGGGTACATTGTGTTTCACATTTTAATTCTACAAAGATTGCGCTAACGGCTTTTCCATGAGAACGTAACTTGAGTTGGCTCTTTCTTTTCTAGATAATCAAACGTCTAAAAGAACCAGATGGATAAAGGATGGAATTTACAACCACAAATGGAATGTGGCCAAAGGTTTCAGGCTACTCAAGAACGAAATTCTTTGCGTAACGGAAATTGGTATCGACGAAGAGAATTAAACGCCATTGTACATTGTCGACATGGTCTGGACCCTCATTGTCCTTGTGCACAAAACTTTCAAGTTGACAAAAGTCGTCCACTGACAGAACAACAAGCAAAAGTTGGGGCAGCATCATACAGACGTAGCGAAATGGAAAGAAACAACATACAGAACCATGCTGAGTATTGTTTGCTCTGTAACATCATCAAATGCGCAGAAAATGAGCACGAATTTCATATCAAACAATACGAATCAAGATATGGTTCCCTTCTGACAAAAGAAATCTTTGAAATTGATGGTTCTGTCGCTCATCTCAACAGTGATGTTTCTCAAACTCGCTAAGCACTGTTATTTATTGCGACTTTATTTTTTGCTTTTTGGCTGTATCACATAACAAATAACTAATCGAAATAAAATATATCTATTCAATAGTTAGAAAAACGTGTAGGTAAATTTCTTCTTCAGTAGTTATATACAAGATCAAATTGTTTTTAAGAAATATATCGCAACATTTTTAGAAGCTACGATGATGAATGTTTATGGAAGCGAAAACATGCTTATGTGAAAGATACATCAACATTTGAAATGAAAAACGAAAGATTTGTTACTTTGATAAAAGAATCTGAATTATTTACCTGCACTACTCGAAACAAAGCGACTAATATACATTTTTATCGCGCTTGCACATGAGAACAGATGAAGAATTCAGAGATTTTTATAGTACGAAAGATTGGCGAAAAAATCAATAGATCGATGAGCAGATATTCCTTTTGCATCATTCCATCATTGTCTATTAGCTCAAATCCGTACAAACCATCTGATTAACAACAATACGTCCTTTCGATAATAATAGAGACGATCTACTCTTTTTCACCCATAATCTATCAGAGCACGATGTTGATTAGTAGCCAAAGAAAGACTATACCCACTTCCTACGAAACATCTTTTATATATTGAATTCTTATAATAGGAGACAAATTCGATACCTATGTCGTCGAGTTTTTATAATTTTCCTCCTAAATCAACATTTTAAGTGTTGAAAAAATCAATTAAATCTCAAAAACTTGGATATTCTTATGTGTGAGTGAATTATATCAGATGGCGCCACTAGATTTCCCATAGGTTAAGTCATAGAACGAGTAGCCATCTTTTATGGCACCATTCTAAATTAAAATCATACCCGGAAACTAAAAGTGTGAGTGTTGGTGTGAATTTGTGCATTTCAGAGAAAATTGAAACTATCCATACCCACAATCCACACCTATATCCGCAGCCAGCCACACCAATATCTCACATCCGACAGAAATGGCAAAACTCTTAAAAGAAAGCACAAAGCAGTGAATTGAGAAACGATCCACTAATTTAATTCAATGTACGTCTAGAAAATTCAGATTCAAAGAATCTGAAAAAACGATGGAAAAGAGTCCATCAGAATTAGAAAATTGAAAAATTAGTCAGAATCGGATTTGCATTGATTGAAAAACCCTTGTTTCAGACACGTATACAGACAAGAAGAATTAATCACTTTTTCAGACGGTACACATTTTAAACTGCATATTCACAGTCATACAAATAGAAAAGATACTATCATCATTTTTCATTTTCTATTAGCAACATTAATTGCAATCATCAAAATTAATAATTTTACGGTTTTTAATTCACCTTGCATGGTTCATTTTTGTCAAGACATATTATAATTTTCTACGTATGTTTCTATCGACATGAGACTTTTTCTTGTTACCTATAATATTGAAAAAGTTTCTTGAGAATTCTAAATAGAGATAGTGAAGGTCACATCTCTATATTAAAGTGACTGAAAATTCGTATTGTTTCGATTTTACTAATAACTAATGTTTCAAAAAAGTTGTGAGGATATTTTCTACTCTAAGAATAGATACTCTGCAGAATATTTATTACAATTAATTAATATCATTTTAGGATATTTTATTAAAACGAGAAAACAATGAATGTTAATTGATCAATACAGCTTCAATGATTGAATGTGGTGCTTGAATTGGATACAATTTTTTCAGTTTGAAACCAGTTGTTTCAAGAAGTTGTTCATATTCTTGCTGTGTTCGTTCACATGCACCTTCAAAAGCATAAGCCATTGCTATATCGAATGCGTGTGATTGCCAGTTGCTCATGGCTCTATCCGGGAAAATAATATATTCGACAATGAAGAGACTCACTAATGATTGTCCAATACGATTTTGATTTGCTTTTCGGATCGACGACAAAATGGCAATGACTTTTTCATTATCAAAACAATGCAAAAAAGTTTTGAGCACATAAGCATCTCCTTGTGGAATCGTCGATGAATCGAACATGTCACCAGCGACAAACTTATATCTACTCTCAGGAATGTTACGTAATTTGAATTCTTCACCATTCTTAACTTGATTAATGACACCTGGCAATTCGAATACAATTCCTTGTTCAATACTTGGGTAATGTTCAAGAATTTGAGCTAAGTATATGCCAGAACTACCGCCAATATCAACCAGAGTTGCAAAACGACCAAAGTCACTATTTATCACTAGTTTTGTACCAGTGACTGCTGACACAGTCGTCATAGCACCGTTAAATATAGTCATAAGATCTGATTGATCAGATCGACAAAGAAATGTGTATAAATCCAACCCATCTGTAAAGCGAGTGAATCCTGATCCCGTACCTTCATTACACACGAGATTAGGCAATTGATTACCGGCATTGGAGTTTAGTGGTCCCAATATCCAACGAAGAAAATCACGAGCATGTGATGGATGATCTGATGTAAGCATTCGACCGGATTGAGAGAGAACAAAATGTTTGTCATCATTAATTCGTTCAACAATACCACCATCGGCACACGAACGTAATACACGATAAAGCAAATCTGCATTCCAGCTTGAGCGTTCATCGCTCATGATCTCCTGAACGGTCAAACCTTGATCGGGTACGGCATTGACTAACCGATCAGCCAAATTGAGTTCGACGAATGCGAATATAGCATATTCGATGAAACGATGGGAGGCTATTGACAAATATTTTGATAGACCATCAAGAATAAGCGGTGATATGCGTTCGGAAGCCATGGTATACGTGAAAATGATACAGTACTAGCCTTGCTACTGTCGTTATATTCAGGTGAGAGAAAAATATAGAAGCAATATGCCGATTCTTTTTCGTCAATTTATATAGGTAAGACATATGAAGAGAAAGAAACAGAAGAGTGTCTCAGTGCAACTCAGAATATTTCGCCGTCACGGTAATCGAACAGAAAATGAATATAAGAATGAAGAATCTTATTAGAAGACGCTCACCAATAGTATTTGTTGACGTACTATGTCCTTTCTTTTTGTAACGACTAAAAGTGACAAGTTTTTCTCGAGTATGATTTGGCATAACTCACGTACAACCGAGGGTCATTCTCACTAGAAGTATACTCTTTTACTGCATCATTTTTGTTTTCTTATTCAATAAAACGTTTCCCTAAAATATTAGTCTTTCTTTGAACTTATATGTCTTTGGTAGAATCTTGAATTTTTAGTCATGAGTCTCTGTCAAATTTCAATAAATTTTATTCATGATTTCATAGAATCTTAAATCATTTTTTAATTAGCATATAATTCCACTTCACGTTCTTTATTTTTTATCCGAATCTCACTTCCTTTTTTTGTTTAGAATCCTAGTAGCTAAGCTTTCGTCAGGACATTATTAGGATTTCCATTTCTTATTATGAGGTAAATGAGATGAATTTGAACATACTTACTTCGTTCTGATCATGAATGCAACAGATAACTGCAATGACATATTACATTCTTTCACACGTAAGGATTTCATGTGCTTCTTCAACAGATTCAATTGTACACTTAGAAATGAATGAAAAATTGCATTCTCCTCAAGGCTGATGTTGAGAGTACAGTGGAAATACTGCACACATATAAACTGAGTTTTATTCGACAGTGAAACGTGTACAAAGAGAAAAACGACAGCTATAGCAGATTCATATTACCATAAAATCATTCAGTATTGATTACTAGAATGTTTATATAAAAGCTTATTAGTTAGATCGATTACATTAGTCAATTATCTATCAGCTGAAACATAATATGCGTAGTGTAATAAATTTTTAATTCAACTATTTTATCAAGACCATTTTTGTAAGAGAAAGGAGCTCTCCAAACTCGTATTCAAACTTACACTTCCTATTTCTATAAAACAAAGAAACTTCGTTCAAATGAGAAAAGAAAGAAACAACGTACGGATGGATAATCTAATTGATATCCTCGATTTTTCTCTGATCAATGAATCAAAAAGAATACAGATTCGGTCAATTGAGAAACAAGAAAAATAAAAACTTACTAATCCATACCGTCATGTAATGGTCATGAACGAATCTAAAAGGGAAAAAAAACTCGTCAGTGAAAGAGACACAATGGTCAATGGACATAATGGTTTGATGAAAACTGTTCATGGAAAATTATCGTTGCGCCTATGTCATATCACTAGTGCATATAAAATTGAAATGGAAAACAAAAGAAGGTTGTAAATGGAATGATAGAGAAGTTCTCCTGAGACTAGTCGATGAAGTGGCATCAACAAAGCAAAGATGGACATACCTTACGGTGTAAGTAAGGCTGTGGAACACTTAACTTACAGTAGCTGTTGATCGATAAAAAAAATGATCTGAACCGGTAAATGAGTGATTCATTAATGTACAAGAGCAAACATTTTTGTGTGCTAAGTACTACACGAATATGAACTGGATAAATACAATTGACTCTTGATGCGTAGCTTTTCTATATTTCTATTTGATTAAGTACACATTGCGCCATGGACAAGTCATTTCATGTTCATAGAATGAATGGAAAAACAGATGGCAACGTAGATCGAGAATTCTTTTGTTTTTCTGTTCTTTGTTCGACATTTTATCAGTGGCTGCCGGAAGTGATTGAGCACGATCGGCAGTCATTCTTCTTTGCTCGATTGTAGTAGGTAGAGTGGAGTATCAAATTGTTTATTATGAATTTCATTGAAGATAGATATTCACAAAAGATCATTGCATTCTTATCCATCGGTGAAACTTAAAAGTGCCCTTTTTATATGTTCTGATGAGAGTGTGAATATGAATTAATCTTGATTTACAATTAGGCCCACGCCCACACCCACACCCTCGATCTTTTCAAATATAAAACAATTTTGACAAGAAATTTAACTGATGCTTTCTGCAATTCAGTTCTATACAAACAGATTTAGACGAAAGGAAAATGTTTCGGAATAGATTGAATTGAAGCACGACGTATTTTCTTAATAAAAAAAAGAGAAAAAATAAAATCCAACTCGATAAATTATAAACACTTACATGACGCAATTCTTCAACTTCTAGAAAAAAAGAATAAAATAAATGAATGATTTCAATTTCAAAAACTAAAAATTCTTTTACCATTTTCATTCAAGTTATATTCTGATTGAAGAGTGGCGACATCTAAAAAAAAGAAAGAATTTTGTCGAATTGATCAGAGAAAAAAAATGCAAAACTTTACCATTTGAAGTGAGTTGTGTGGAAAAGCGAGTTTTCCTTCGAACTGGATTTTCCGTGTTCGATGATTCTTTTTTTACGATATAATTACCCATTTTTGATTTACGTAGTTAATGTCTAGAATACGAAAAAAGCATCATCAGCAGAAATCAAAAGTGAAAAAAAAATCAACTATTCGATCGATCAAACCATTTCTGCTTTTCAACATCAAATCAATTTGCATAATGGACACGTAACGAGATTTATTCAGCTTAAATAGAGAAAGAAAAAAGAGCACTAATGGCTATTTTTAGCATCGTCATATTTCGTCAATCTCGTTGATTTGCATCGTTTGCAATGTCACATGGTAAAGAATCATCAAAAATGGTATCGAACTTTACCTAGTAAACATGTTGACGACAATGCACACATGAATAGAAAAGAAATGGATTAATACGAAATATTGCACTCAAAATAAATCTTCATCTACCAATTCGATCGATGTTAGGAGGTACTGGCTTAGTATTAATGCTAAAAAACATGCTAATCATTACTTGTGTATTAGTGTTATAGGAACATGTTATCTTATAATATAGATGCACTAGAACTGTGTGTATCAAAAAGATAGAAAGAAAAAAAAGCTGAAATTATATTCAGGTGTGAACAATTGTGCAGCAGCGATTAAAATCCATGTTTACTATTGAAGCTTATTGCTTTTGTTTTACTACAACTAATAATAAACTATCTAATACTTCGTCGAAATGAATTTCATTATTTGTGAAGCATGTAAAGAATGACCTTTGTTTGAAACCGAAAATGTGTATTACAACTAGTATTTGACATTAAATGAATTATGGTTGAATTAGAGCGAAAAGCGGATTAATATACCTAAAATTAAAAAAATCAACACTTCGTTCAATCTTCTAGTTAGACAATACTTATTGTTCTTCTTTGTCAATTGATCACCTTACACAATGAGGAATTACCAAGAATATTATAAAGTAACGATAGACACCAATAACAATATAATCCGACAGTAAAACTGTCTATTTTAGGACATCTTTGAACTTTTCGATGTTTAAGTACATTTGACACTTTTTTTCTTTCGACATTTTGTTTTCGTCAAAATTTTTTATATATAATAATAGAACTCAACGTAACAAACAATCAAGTGAGGCTCTTCATGGCAGTGGTGGATCTATCAACACGACGATCCAGCAACCATTGCCCCTCGCAAACAGAAGTAACAAATAAGGGTTTTTTAAGAACGTCTCTGTAATAAATGTCTGCATCAAACAACCAAAATCTTGAAATCGAAAAACTCTCTGAAACAAGTTTGTCTCGGTTGTCCAAGCACGATCCTAATGGCAAGTAAAGTTTTCTGTTGAAGACCAGTGATGAATACCAAAGAATATTAGTTATTTCTTCTGCTAATTGATCAATAATTCAAAATCACTTGAAAAATAGACAAGAACAAAGAATAATTCGAACTACTAAAAAGTAACACTGCAACTAAGATTAAAAAAAAAGACAATCTAATGTCTATGTAGAAGTTTTGAATCTTATCTGAGAAATATCTGATCTTTCGTGCTATGTGTTGTTCGAAGTACTATAAATGAATTCGAATATAATGTGAGTTTTATTATGTTACAGACTACTTTTCTTAATGTTCTTTTCGGACACTTTTTAATTTAAAATTCGTCTTAGCACAACCATGGGAATAAATCACAAGCACCAATTTTTAATGAATTTTAACATTTTTCATCATTTCAATCATATTTAAATTCATAATTAGAACAATTTTAAACTTCCATCATCATTGTCAACATCATCAATATCACATTTAGTTTGTCTCGAGATATATTGTAACAAGTCAAATAGTTGCTTCGTCTACAAATGATACCAAACAATGTAATCAACAAGGTTTACCGGATTAGCCATGATGTATATTTATCGAGATAAAGATATAAAGCTGGATTCAGTTTAGACAAATTCACTAAATCTAGGGGTCATCTGCTTCTTTAGACAGTACTCAACTTTTTGTTCTGATCGAAGGTATTTTTTTTCTATAAATTTCTATTTTTGTTATGTGAAACCGATGCACTGGAACATAAATATGAGATCATACTGATTGATTTACTTACGAGAGAACTACCCCATTGGATTCCTCGATTTTGAGCTTATAATTTCTCCAGAATAGAACTCGTTGACACTAAGAAAAAGTCTAAACCATATATGACCATGACAGTTCATTCTCGATATATAATCGAGTTTGTACTACAAAAATCAGGTATGTTTTTACTTTTTATAAATTTTGTTTCTATTTTCTCACAAGGGCCTATGGAAGTAAAATTTGTCTTACAAATATAGTTTTTAATCTGTTCAAGTTTCGAACCCCTAGTCATCATAAGCCACATAATGTTGAAGCTCACATTTTACAGGAATAAACTGTTAACATTCTTTTTTCTTGTATCTCAAATAAGAAAAATGAAATTTTCATATTACACATAAAGTGAGAAAAAGAACACTTTCATTGAGAGTGGTAGTCTGAGCAGAAATGATAATAATATAATACCTTTCGGCATCAAAAGCATTTGATAAAACTAGGAATTGAATATTGCCTCTCTGTGTACAGATAAGTCAGAAGAGAAACAAACTTCTCCAATATTTTAGAAATCTCCTGGATGAATCCCGACTTATCCGCTCGTCCACTCTCACGTGCGATATCCTGACCTTTGGATACGCTTTTTATAAGAAGTCTTGATAGAGATAGACCATTGATGAGTGCAATCGTATAAGAAATTGTCATATGAGTTAAGAGATATGATTTTGTCAAAAAGTAGAAAATCGTTGACTTTTGTAACACCAACAATGTGGATGTTGTTAGAAAACAAACACATCCACACCCTCTAACAGGATTTCCATATAAGAAAAAAATTCTTCTTTTCAATAATTAGATCATACATTGGTAGTTAGTGAATAATATAATTGTTTCACAGTCTCTTGCTGACTTGAGCACGAAGGCCATGCTTTGGTCTCATGGTAATGGTAAATTCTGGCACAATTTTCTGCCCCGGTTCAATTACAAAATTGCATCGTTGCACAAACATAGCCAACATTACTTTAGCTTCAAGCATTGCAAAATGTTGTCCAATACAATTGCGTGGTCCGGCAGCGAATGGCAAATAGCAGAAAGGATGAGATAATTTCGGTTTCAAATCTGTTATTGGATCACGCACCCAACGTGTATAGTCAAATTCGAGTGGTCGAGGCCAGTAGTCCGCTCGTCGATGAAGCGTATAGGTATTGATTACTATCGTGGTACCAGCAGGAATGTGCAATTGCCGCTGTCCTTCTTTTCCAATGATATGTTCACGCATGCATTTTCGCACAAAAAGAGGTGCCGGTGGATAGAGACGAAGAGTTTCTTGTAAGATCGCTTCACACACGACTAGATTACCAACAAGTTCATTAGTAGGTTCCGTACCGTTCGGTAAAACTTTGTCAACTTCTTCGCGGCATGCACGAAAAACAGATTCATTTGTCATCAAAACATACATGACCCATGACATAAGATTACTGGTTG
Source organism: Rotaria sordida (assembly GCA_905250125.1). Classification (NCBI taxonomy): domain Eukaryota; kingdom Metazoa; phylum Rotifera; class Eurotatoria; order Philodinida; family Philodinidae; genus Rotaria; species Rotaria sordida. The sequence continues at coordinate 10,295 of CAJNOL010004633.1, forward strand.
TTTCATGACCGGCCAAAACGAAGGTCAAAGCTTGATCTTTGATTTCTTCATCAGTAAATGATTTTCCATCGCTATCCACAGCTGATAACAAGAGATCAAGAAGATCTGGACCAGAACATAGACTAATTGATTGACCTTGTCGTCGATCACTAATGACTTGTTCAACAGAACGAGTGATCTGTCGAACACCATTATCGATGACCTTTTTGTACCAGAAAGGCAGACGTGATAGAAAAGGAATTTGAGTAATGGTATACATCAATCGATATCGAATTGCGTCAAGAACTTCGTTAATTGTCTGATACATGGTTTGATTAAAACTTCCTACTGTTGAGGAGTCTTTACCAAATGCACTCGACATAATAATTGATAAGGTGAGATTACTCATTTCCATGTGTAAATCAATATATTTTGATTGTGATGTTGAAAAAAGTTTGTCAATAGCTTTGGCTGTTTCATTAGTCATAATGGAAACCATTGATCTCAAGTTGACAAAATGAAAAGCCGGATTGAGCATTTTCCTAGTTCTTTCATGTTCATATCCTTCACTAACTAATAAATTGTGTGAACCAATTAATGGTTTGAAAATATTAACAAATACGTCTGGTTTAACATAGTTATGAGCGTATGGACGACCAATAATATCAGCAATCATATCCGGTTCGGCTATGACAATACGCATTAAAGGACCAAAAGAAAACAGAAAATGATGCCCATATTTTTCACTAAGATTGTATAAGTATGACATAACATTACCGTTTTCTCTAGCACGACGTAGGTCTGGTAGTTGACCAATAATCGGCACAAATGCTTCGCCTGGTACACCTTGTCTGCGGAGTTCATCATACAAACGCTTTTCTGGACGAATCAATTTCCAATAGACAACCACGACTATTAATAAAATGGTGATGAGAAATATTATTAGGAGAATATGAAAGACCATTATAAAGAATTCAAGCTTTCTTTTCGTTTTTGATAATGCGCAAAGTACGTCTTTTATTTGTTCTGCTTTCAACACACCACTATTACAATGATAAATGCTTCAATAACAGCAAAAGAAAGTTAAAACATTATTTGACTATTCTTTTCTCTCTGGTTACTTTTTATAATGATGCATAGTTCTTATTTTCTTATCTGTGTTTGCATACCGGCAACCATTAGAGAGACATAACCATGCAATGAAAAAATATGTCTCGAAATTTTGCCATTTTTCACTCCACGATTTTCTCAAGAAATAACTAAACTATTGAATCGTTCAAAGTTTTTGGAATAGACTTCAATTATCGAGGTCCTATTAATACAATTTTTCCATGTCGATATTTTACACCAACTCAATCGACAATCTACACGTGTACGCGTATCAACAGAATATGATTTCTTGTTGCATTTCATCCATCTTGAACATATGTGTGCACACATTTGGTAGACACTAAGTTTTTCCATTTGGATATGACGTTTACGACTTGCGTTGATCTGTGATAAAATATTTTTCCTGAACTTTTCCAAAGATGATTAGTCATATGATGCATTATTGTATCAATATTGAGGTCAAATAATCAAAACAAAATGTCTCAAATTCTACTCTGAAAAAAGAGGGTTCTCTAAAAATATGGTGTTCATATAAAATATACCGATATAAACGTATGAAACTCAAGTGATCAGACTTCACCATACAACATGCAGAGTGCCGTTTGATTTCAGGATGTTCTTCGGTTTAACTAGGTTTCGTTCTCTGACTCGAACACTTCGAAAATGAAATGTGCTGAATGTCTATGTGAAAAAGTCAAATAATGAAGGGAAAACTATGCAGCAAATGAGAGTTTACAGTGTTGTTCATCAGAGCATTAGCAAGATGTTATACCTCCTCATCTCCAATTGGATTCTATGAAAGGTCGAATTTGGTGAGTACCTGTATGAAGTCTAGATGGGAAACAGCGAGACAAGTAGAGAGTGATATTTTACCGTTTTATTTGTAAGAATCTTTGTGATATATGGTGTACCCTCGACTCCGATTTCATTTCTCTCAAGATCGAGTGTTGTAAAGATCTTTGCAAAAAATTGAGAGAGAGTCAAGAGCCATGTAACGAGGCAGTGGTGCTTTACGATGTTTTGAGTCAGAATATCGACAAGTTGTTTAGTCTCTTCATCTCCAATTTTATTCTAGTAAAGAATGAATAGTGAGTGTCTGCGTGACAAGTCGAAATAGCTAAGAGGAAGATGAATAGGTAGTAGTATCTATCATGTTGTTGGTGAGACCATTCTGAAAATCTGGTACTTATTTGTCTCCGATCTCAGTCGATTGAAGGTTGAATGTGGTATGTGTCTATGTAAAAATGTATCTGATAAACGATGGAATGAATAAGCAACTTTGGCATGCATGTTCGGTTCAAGAGAACATCTACAAATAGGCTATTTTGAATGTGATGACTTTGAGGGAAATGAAATATGCTCGAGGTTGCTTATATCTTCAAAAAAATGTATTCATTTCTTGTCGCCGCTATATACTTTTGCTGGCATTCGTGGGACAATTGAATAACTGTTCTAATTTCTGATCAGTCTCAGAATTCTTCTGAGATTACATAGTAGTAGCTGAACTAGAACTGCGGCGATGAAGGAGCTCGACTCCCTTGGAATCAAGTGAAGAGATGCTCGAATTTTCAAAACCATAGAAATAGGGACCTCAGTGTGGGACTCGCTTGTTTTATCATTATTTGTTAGAATTTTGTTTAGTTTCTTTTGATACTTTCTTTTCTCTGATGCATGCAGGTCTAGCGCAGCAGTGGAAGAGGAGTGGTGACTGTCAACCACCGAACTTCGAAAAATTTTCGATTTTTCTTTTGAAGAAGTATCATACTTAAAACATAATCCTCGATTTTTTATTGCTCTAAAATTAAAAAATAATTAAAACTATCATCTACAGAAATTCATCATGCACTCAACATGATAGAAATCTGATAAGAATGTGGAGTCTAAATTTACCACGTATCGATGATATATGTCAATAATCTTATTCAATCGTTGACAAATACATTTCATAAAAGTTACACGTATGTGTTGTCGATAAAGTATGACTTGTGTGTCTGAATGTTCTTTTTCTCACATCTTCACTTCTACTTTTTCTCATTATTCACAATAATCAAAACTTCGTCTAATCAATATAAACTCACTATTTATTATAATTTATATTTTAGTTATAAACGTTTTCATCAAAGAAAAATAGGATTGATGTCAGAAACTGCAAATAAAATCGCAATACAACGATATATTAAGAAGGATATAATTACAGTCTTTGTTTTATTAATAATTTTCAGCAAGTTCTTGAATTTTTGTTGAGCACTCAATTCTTTCATTTGAAATTTTAATCTAAGAATGTAATTTTTAATTTGAAGAAAATAAATGATTCTTTAATTTCATATTTCACATAGAGCGATTATCTTCATGATATCGAACTTTTTACATATTACTTACCGATAGGGTAGTGCTTAGCGCAATAACGTCAAAGACTGTGACAGTCATTTATTGTATACTCATACTAGGCTATCAATGCAAAAAAAAAAACTTGCATTTTCTCACGCATCAGTATAAATATCGACAATATTTAAGTTGGATCAATTTTATGAAGTTTTTTGTTTATTAATGATAACACGATTGTTCCACCCTTGACATGTGCTATCTGAGAGCAATTGCTCCTCAACAACGCTTTCTCGTGATATTCGAGAGCTGATAGTTAGGGTGTAGGCAAACACGGAAGAAAGTAAGAGGAAGCGGAATTTTGTATTTGATTTCAGTATTTTTCGGATTGGCTTTGATTAGTCATGAATTCTTGATAAAATTGTGGTCGTTAATGATGATTACATAGCAGTTAATTCATAGAAGCCTTCCATATATGTCTTCGATCGATTTAATCGCACTAAATTCTCATTCGACGATGCCTAATCTTTTGCTTTGTATTGAAAAATATTCAAAAATTGATCTGTCAGTTCATTTCGATGACAATTATCGATTATAACCCAAATATGGGCACTGATATTAAACTAAACAAAAAATGTGGGTGTGGATGTGGACATGTTCATCTTCTAACAGCGCTCACGCTCACGCCCACATCCGCATCCTATTCGTTAGAAATATGAGCGAGAAGATATTTTCTCACTGAAGTCTATTCAATGTTCAATTGCCGAGTGACAAATTGTAGTTGACTGAGGCTCACTTTTCCAGCCGTCTTGTTCTGCATCATTCAAATCTCCGCCTTTCCCTGGTCGTGAGTCATCAGATAGTTTCCTGTCACCACTCATTTCAGGTCTCCACCGCCAAGCCTCTTGAAAGAGAGGC